>JADANK010001350.1:0-13594 GCA_021292215.1 Lophura nycthemera | reverse complement strand
CCTCGCGTTTGGCCCACACCCCCTGCCGCCCTGTGGGCCTTGGGGACGAGTGGCTTTGGACTGTGAAGAGGAAAGGACCCCGGGGGTGTTGGTTGATGCTCTGCTGAACATGAGCCGGCAGTGTGCCCAGGTGGCCAAAAGGGCCGGCGCCATCCTGGCCTGCATTAGAAATGGTGTGGCCAGCAGGAGCAGGGAGGTGATCATCCCCTGTACTCAGCTCTGGTGAGGCCGCACCTCGAGTGCTGTGTTCAGTTCTGGGCCCCTCGCTACAGGAAAGACATTGAGGCCCTGGAGCGTGTCCAGAGAAGGGCAGCGAAACTGGTGAGGGGTCTGGAGCACAAGTCCTGTGAGGAGCGGCTGAGGGAGCTGGGATTCCCTTTAGTTTAGTCTGGAGAAGAGGCGGCTCAGGGGAGACCTCATCGCTCTCTACAACTTCCTGAAGGGAGGCTGTGCTGAGGAGGGTTTGGCCTCTTCTCCCAGGCTACGAACAGGAAATGGCCGCAAGTTGTAGCAGAGGAGGTTTAGGTTAGACTAGAGGAAGAACAACTTGTCAGATGACACAGAGCGTATTTAGTCAGTTATGATACTGATACTTAGGGAGCAGTGCCCTTCAGAGGGGTCTGGATGAGCTCCAACACAGCCAGGTGCCAGCTGCTGCCCGTGGGTCACAGCAACCCCACACAGCGCGGCAGGAGTGGGGCAGTGGCTGAACGCCAGGACTAGAAAGACAGGGAGCTGTTGGAGAGGGTCCAGAGGAGCCACTAACATGATCAGGGGCTGCAGCACCTCCCCTATGAGGACAGGCTGAAGGAGCTGGGCTTGTTCAGCATGGAGAAGAGAAGGCTGCGGGGTGAATCATTGCAGCCTGCAGTACTAAAGGGAGCCTACAGAGGGAGGGGAATCAACTCTTGGAAAGGGGAGATAACAACAGGACAAGGGGAAATGGTTGGAAGCTGAGGGAGGGAAGATGTAGTGGTGGATGTGAGGGGAGACAGTTATTTGCTGTGAGAGTCGGTTGAGGTGCTGGAACAGCTGCCCAGAGAGGCTGTGGATGCCCCGTCCATCCCTGGAGGTGTTCAAGGCCAGGTTGGATGGGGCCCTGGGCAGCCTGGGCTGCTGTGAAATGTGGAGGTTGGTGGCCCTGCCTGTGGCAAAGGGGGTTGGAGATACGTGATCCTTGAGGTCCCTTCCAACCCTGGCCATTGCACAATCATGTGGTTCTGTAACACGGTTTCCAAACTTATAACAGAGGCTCAACCAGTTCAGTCAGAGGGAAAACCAATGTCAGTGTTGGCTCCTGCTGCAGAAGGAAAGAAGCAGTGCTGGATGTCACTGCATCTGTCACAAAAAGGAGAAGAAACAGGAGAGGACGAGGAGACCACCACCACTACTCTGAAAATGGGTGAGATTTGTGACGCACGCAAAGACACCTGAATGCAAACAGGGCCGCCTGGATGCTGCAGTGCTGGGGCACTGGGGCCAGTAATGTGGCTCTAGCTGGTAAAGAAGCCCGCCAGCTGGCACGTATTGCCAGTGATCCAGGCATTGGCAGAGGAATTGTCAGAAAATGGAGTGGAGCTTACATCCTCTGGAAGCAAATTTTAATAGTCGTCAGGGCAAGATATCCCTGCAAGGAAGATGCGATGCCTCAGCCAAGGAAACGGACCGCTATGGAAAGAGGCACTCAGTGCCTGAGGAATGAGCCATGGCCACCAGCTGCTGCCACGACCCCGTGTTGGAATCCTGATGGCCAAATGCAGACCGGTGGTCCCGAAAGAGTCAGGTGTTCATGGAGCAGAGCCTCCTAGAACAGCTGTGTTAAGGCACATAAGAGACAAAGAGGTGCTCCGAGACAGCCAGCATGGCTTCACCGAGGGCAGATCGTGCCTGAGCAATCTGGTGGCCTTCCCCGTGACATCCAACCTCAATCTGCCCTCCCCCAACTTCAAACCATTTCCCCTCATCCTGCTGTTATCTCCCCTTCCCAAGAGCTGACTCCCCTCCTGTCTGTAGGCTCCCTTGAGGTCCTGAGGGCTGCAATGATTCACCCCACAGCCTTCTCTTCTCCATGCTGAACAAGCCCAGCTCCCTCAGCCTGTCTTTGTAGTGGAGGTGCTGCAGCCCCTGATCATCTTTGTGGCTCCTCTGGCCCCTCTCCAACAGCTCCCTGTCTTTGTTGTGCTGGGGGCTCCAGCCCTGGACGCAGTGCTGCAGACGGGGCCTCACAAGAGCAGAGTAGAGAGGGACAATCATTTCCCTGTCCCTGCTGCCACCCCTCTGCTGGTGGAGCCCAGGATCCCATTTGCCTTCCAAGCTGTAATCACACACTGCTGGCTCATGGCCAGTTTTTCACCCACTAGGATCCCCAGGTCCTTCTGTGCAGGGCTGCTCTCAAGGTTTGCTCCTTCCAGTCCGTATGGATGCCTGGGATTCCTCCGGCCCAAGTGCCAAACTCTGCACTTTGCCGTCTTGAACCTCATCAGGTTCACCCGGCCCACCTTTGCAGCCTGTCGAGGTCCCTCTGAACGGCATCCCTTCCTCCCACAAGGAACTTTGTGTTGAAGAGACAAACAACCTCAGGTTGGCTCAGCGCCAGAAAAATGCTTGGGAAAAATTGCCAGCGTGCCTCAGAAGGCACCGTTTGGAAGTTGTCCCAGTGCAGCGTTCAGCCACTGCCCCACTCCTGCCGCGCTGTGTGGGGTTGCTGTGACCCACGGGCAGCAGCTGGCACCTGGCTGTGTTGGAGCTCATCCAGACCCCACTGAATGGCACTGCTCCCTAAGTATCAGTATCATAACTGACTAAATATGCTCTGTGTCATCTGACAAGTTTTCTTCCTTAAGTCTAACCTAAACTTCCTCTGCTACAACTTGCGGCCATTTCCTGTTCGTTGCGTGGGAGAAGAGGCCAAACCCCTCCTCAGCACAGCCTCCCTTCAGGAAGTTGTAGAGTGCGATGACGTCTGCCCTGAGCTCCTCTTCTCCACACTGAACAATCCCAGCTCCCTCAGCCGCTCCTCACAGGACTTGTGCTCCAGACCCCTCACCAGTTTCGTTGCCTTCCTCTGGACACGCCTCCAGGCTCAATGTCTTTCCTGTAGTGAGGGGCCCAAAACTGGAACACACACTCGAGGTCGGCCTCACCAGTGCTGAGTACAGGGGATGATCACCTCCCTGCTCCTGCTGGCCACACCATTTCTAATGCAGGCCAGGATGGTGCTGGCCCTCTTGGCCACCCGGGCACACTGCTGGCTCACGTTCAGCCCAGCATCAACCAACACCCCCAGGTCCCTTTCCTCTCCACAGTCAACCAGCCACTCGTCCCCAAGCCCGTAGCGGTGCATGGGGTTGTTGTGGCCAAAGTGCAGGACCCGGCACTTGGCCTTGTTGAACCTCATCCCATTCACCCCAGCCCAGCAATCCAGCTTATCTGAGTCCCTCTGCAGGGCCTCCTGCCCTCAGCAGATCCACACCACCTCCCAGCTTGGCGTCATCTGCAAACTTACGAAGGGAGCACTCAATGCTCTGTCCAGGTCATCAACAAAGATATCAAACAAGATGGGCCCCAGCACCAAACCCCTGGGGGACACCACTTGTAACGGGTCGCCAGCTGGACTTCGCTCCGTTTACCCACCACCCGTCGGCACGCCCTCCAGCCAGTTCCTTACCCAAAGCAGTGTGTGCCTGTCCAGCCGCGGGCAGCCCGTTTCCCCAGAAGCAGCCGTTGAGAGGACCGTGCCAAAGGCTTTGCTGAAGTCTAGGTAGATGCCATCAACAGCCTTTCCCCTCATCTACCAGTCTGGTCACCCAGTCTAGAAGGAGATGAGGCTGGCCAAGCACCACCTGCCTTTCATGAACCCGTTGCTGGCTGGGCTGATCCCCCGGACACCACGCCCGTGCCGTGCGATTCACCCAAGAAGATTTGCTCCAGACTTTCCCCGGGTACCGAGGTCGGCTGACAGCCTTGTGTTCATACCGTTCATATCACAACTGACTAAATCCGCTCTGTGTCATCTGAGAAGTTTTTCTTTCTCCAAGTAAATTCTATTTCAGTTTGGAAACCCAAGTGCAATCTAAAGGCCCCCCCCGGGGGCCCGGGCCCCCTTTCCCCTTCCCAAATTTCCCCTTTTTGCCGGGGGGGGGCCCCCCCCAAGGGGCCCCCCCCGGGGGGGGCCCAAATTTTCCCCCCCCGGGTTTCCTGGGTTTCCCCCCAAAAACCCCTTCCCTTTTTCCCCTTTTTTTTTCCCCCCCCCCCCGGGTCCCTTGCCCCATTTCCCCCCCCTTTGGGGGGAAAAACCCCCCCAAAGGTTCCCAAACCCCCCTTTTTGGGAAAAAATTTTCCCCCGGGCCCCCTTTGGGGGGGGGCCCCCCCGGCCACCCCCCCCCCGGGCCTTTGGGGGGGGAAAAAAAACCCGGGGGTTTTTTTAAAAAAAATTGGGCCCTTAAATTTGGAAATTTAAAAGGGCCTCCCTTTCCCCCGGGGTTTTTTTGGGTTTAAAACGGGCCCCCCCGGGGTTTTGGTTTTCCCCCCTTTTGGGGAAAGGGCCCCAAACCCCCTTCCAAACCTCCCTTAAAAGTTTTTCGAAATTTTCTTCCCAAAGGCTCCCCCCCCTGAAAACCCCCCCCCCTTTTTTTGGGGGGGGCCCCCCCCCCCCCTTTTTTTTGGGGGGGGGGGGGTTTTCCCAAAAAAGGGGGCCCCCCCAAAGGGGGCCCCCCCCCCCCCCTTCCCTTGACCCCCCCCCCCGGGCCCTTTTCCCTTTGGGGGGGGGAAAACCACCCCCCCCCGGGCCTTTTCCCCAAATTTTCCCCCCCCCCCCCCTTTTTTTTGGGGGGGGGCCCTTTTAACCCTTCCCCCTTTTCCTTTTGGAAATAAACCCCCCCCCCTTCCAATTTTAAAGCCCCTTCCCCCTTCCCCGGGGGGTTTTCCCCCCCCCCGGCAGGCCTTTTTTAAAAAACCCCCCCCCCTTTTTAAAAATTTTGGGGGCCCCCCCCAAACCCAAAACCCCCCCTTGGGGGCCCCAAACTTTGGGGGGCCCTTAAACCCCCCCTCTTTGGGGCCCTCCAAACCAAGTTTTAAAAAAGGGGGGCCCCCGGGGCCCCCCCTTTAAAACCCCCCGGGCCAAAGGGGAAATTTTCCCAAAAAATTTTTTCCCCCCCTTTTGGGGGGCCCCCAAAGGGGAGAGGAGGGGCCAAAGGGCCCCCCTTTTCCCCTTAAAGCCCCCCCCCCCCCCCGGCCCGGGGGTTACCCGGAAACCCCCCTTTTTTTCCCCCGGGGGGAAAAAAGGGGGCCCGGGGGGGTTTAAAGGAAATTTTGGGGGTTTTCCCTTTCAAATAAAAGGGTTTCCCCTTAAAATTTTCTTTTGGGGGGGGAAAAAGGTTTTTTTCCCAAGGAAACTTTTTTTGGGGGAAAAAAAAAAAAAAAGGGGGGGGGGGGGTTTTCCCCCTTTTTTGGGAAAACCCCCCAAGGGGCCCCCCAACCCCGGGGTTGGGGGGGGGGGGGGGCCCCCCCGGGGGGGGGGGGGGGGCCGGGGGGGGGGGGGGGAAGGGGGGGGGGGCCGCAAAAAGGTTTGGGGAAAAGGGGGGGGGGAAAACCCCGGCCGGGGTTAAAGGGGGAAAAAAACCAACCCCCCCCCCCCCCAAAAAGGGGGCCCCCCCCCCCCCCCGGAAACCCGGTTTTCACCCGGGGCCCGGGGGGGGGGGTTTAAAACCGGGGGGCCGGGGGAAAAATTTTGGGGCGGGAGTCGGAAGGGGGTGGGGGGGGGGGCCCCGGGGGGGAAGCCCGGGGTTTTTCCCCGGGGCTCCCTTTCCCTTCCCCGCCGGGTTTTTGGGGGCCCCCAGGGCCCCTGGGGCCCCCCCCGGCCCCCCCCCCAACCCACCCCCCCCCCCCCCCCCCGGGGGGGGGGAAAACCCCGGGGGTGGGGGGGGGGACCCCCCCCGGAGAGGGCCCCCGGGGGGGGAAAAGGGGGGGGGGGGGGAAGGGGGAAAAAAAGGGGGGGGGGAAAAGGGCCCCCGGGGGGGGAGGGGGGGGGGGGGGGAGGGGGGTCCGGGGGGGGGGAAAGGGGGGGGCCGGGGGGGGGGGCCGGGGGGGGGGGCCGGGGGGGTGGGAAGGAAGGAGGGGGGAAAAAAGGGGGGGGGGCGGGGGGGGGGGGGGGGGGGGGGCCCGGGGGGGCGGCGGGGGGGGGGGGTTTTTCCTTCCCCCCGGGGGCCCCCGGGCCCCCCCGGGGGGGGGGGGGCGGGGGGCCGGGGGGGGGGGGGGGAAAAGGGGAAAGGGGAAAAAAAAAGGGGGCCCCCCCAAAAAACCCCCAAATTGGGCCCCCGGGGGGGGTTTTTGGGGGGCCCAGGGAAAAGGGGGGGGGGGGGGGGGTTTTTGGGGTTTTGGGGGGGGAAAAATAAAAAAAAAAAAGGGGGGGGGCGGGGGTTTCCCCGGGGGGGGTGGGGCCCCCCCCGGGGGGGGGGGGGGGGGCCGCTGTTAAATGTGGGGTTGGGGGGGGGGGGGGGTTGGGGGGGGGATCCCCTTTGGGGGCCCCTTGGGGGCCCGGGGGGGGGGGGGGGCCCCTTGGGGGTTGGGTTGAACCTTTTTTTTCCCCGGGGGGTTTGGGAAGGAAGGGGGCCCCCCCGGGCCCCGCAAAGGGGGGGAAAAGGCCCGGGGCCTTTTTGGTGGGTGGGGGGTTTTCCGGGGGTTTTTCCCCGGGGGGAACCCCCCAAAAAAGGGGGGGTTTGGGTTGGGGGAAAGGGGCCCCCCCAACCCCCCGGGGTTTCCCCCCGGGCCCCCCCCCCCCCACCTTCCCCCCCCCTGCCCCCCCCCCCTTAACCCCGGGCCCGGCCCCGGGGGTTTTTTCCCCCCCATTTGGCCCCCCCTTCTTTGCCCCTTTCCCCCCCCCCCCTTTCCCATTTCCCCCCCCCGGGCCTTTTCCCCGGGTTTCCCCCCCGGGGGGGGTTTTAAAAAGGGGGAAAAACCCGGCCCCGGGGGCCCCCCCCCCGGGGGGGGGGTTGGGGGGGAGGGGGGGGGGGGGTTCCCAAATGGGGGGGGAAAAACCCCCTTTGGGGGCCCCCCCCGGGGGGCCCCCAATTGGCCCCCCAAACCCCGGGGGAAAAGGGCCGGGGGGGGGGGGGGGGGTTTGGGGGGAAAACCCCCCCCCCCTGGGGTTTTTTAAAATTTGCTTGGGTAACCAAGGACCGGAAAATTTGGTTTGGGCTGCACAGGGGAAAGGGGGGCACTGGACGTGGGCCGACGGCAGCGCCCCAAGGGTTGTGTGGTCCGTTTTTTTGGGGGGGGTCGTTTGGGAGGGCTGGGATTTGATTTCCCATTCTGCTCCCTCCTGTGCCTCAGGTTCGAGTGGAGGCGGAGGGCCGATTTGCTACCTGAATGGGGACGGGATCCACCTCGCCCTCTGCCACATTAAGAAGTCCGGGGGTGTGAACAGGCCGACCCTTCGGTCTGGGGAGGAATGGGACAAATCCGCTACGGAACCAAGCGCAGCCAAGCCTCGTGCCAATTGCGGCTGGGCACGGCCACCATGGGCTGTGTGTGGAATCTGCCTCTTTCCAGCAGTGCTGGCGCGTTCCCGCATGGAACCACGCACTTGGCTGCTCGTTACTCTCAGGGAAGGTGTTTTAATTGCTCTGTGCCTTAAAGGGGAGGGCCTCCAAGGGTCCCTTGGAAGGTCAACCCAGCACGGAAGGGAATCCCACCGCTGCTTGGCCCCAAGTGCGGCCGGACCCGAGGTTGGGGGTATTTCTGCTCCCTTTCCGGGCTTCTGTTTCACATCGCCGGTGCCACCAAATTTTACCTTCCCTTTCGGTCTCGCATCCGTTTCCATTTCTCTCATCACTTTCCCTTTCCCCCCCTCAACAGCCAGCTGCGAGACCTTAAGATTAAGGAACAGTGAAACGTTCCCTTCTCTGTCCAACGGGCTGACCCATCCGCAGTTTTTCCCCCCCCGCCTGCTCCTCTGTCCCTTTTGCAGCTCTTGAGCCAGCAAAGGCAGCCGGCCTCTCAAGTTGCCCATTGGTTGCCACCTGCACCGCCGCTGTGCCCCGGGGGTTTCCTTTGGCAGCGGCCGCTCTCCTTCCAGCCCTCTCCGCATCGGCCGGGCCCCGGTGGGGGCCGTAGGGGGGCGCCGCTCTGCGGTTTCGCCGGATGGTTCCCAACCGGCTCCTCCTCTCCGTCCCCTTCGAGATCCCCGGGAGCCCCCTCCTCCCGCAGCGGCTCCTCGAGCGGGGCACGGCCGCAGCCCCGACCGCCTCTGCCTCGGGGCCCGCACGGAGCCCAACGGAGGCTTGCGTCCCCTCGCTCCGGGTCGCCGCCTGGGCCCGGCAGCCTCGACGGTGCGGGTTAAACTGATGGGAGGCGGCGGCGCCGGGGTTCTGCAACGGGGCCCGGAGGGGGCGAAAAAGGGAGGGAGAGAGGAAAATCAAAGTCCCTCCTCTCTCTCCCGTTTGCTTGGCGGCCTCCCGAGGGTGCTTTTACCACCGGGGCGGGGGATGCCGGAAATCCCCGCTTCGGGCTAAGTGACTCACCGGCGAAGAATCGGAGTTTTTCCCTTTTCAAAGGCAAATAATCTTAGGACGTCTTTGGGCAAAACCACAGAAAAAGGGGTTTGTACTTCAAATCCAGAACGGTTAAACCCCGCCTACCTTTTCCTTAACCTGGTTAAAAAGATTAACTTTCAGGGGTTGGGTTTATTTCAACCCTTTCTTATTCACTGCCCCTCCAAATCTTTACCAAACCTATTACTCTTTGGCCATCCAATTTTTCATTTGAAAGATCGGGGTGTTTCTATTTGGTTTCTCTCCCGATTAATTTCCCACAATCCCAAAATTATTTATTTATTTTGTTATCCCCACAATCTTGTTCCTCCAGGTTCACTGCTTTCACCCTGGCTGGGCGGCTCCCGGCTTTAACTTAACTTTCGTTTTGGGCTGATTTTTGGGCTCTGCCAGGCATTCCTTATTCCTGCAATCCTTGGTTGTACCTGATTTAGGATTTACGTAAACTTCTGGGGGTACAACATTGTTTTCCCCGTTTGGTAAAGCCAGACTTAAAATTTTCCGTCAAACTGGTCTTGCCTGACACTTTGCTTCCAAATTTTCTCGGTGAATTTAATCTTACATTCAACCTGCTCTAATGCAATCATCCCAAAAGTTAATGGTTTTTGGAGAACCTGGCATGTTACAAAATTTATAAACCTGCTTGTTTCTCCAGCCTGTATTTAATTGGTCCCCCAAAAGGGAAACTTCCCTGCCAGTAGCCCCTAAAACTATTACAAAAATTCCACCTACGGGTAATAATTCCTGATGCAGCACACATAAGAGGCCCAGGCCGTACAGAAAATAAACTCTTTTAACCCGTTCCCCAGCTGCTTTCATCCAGTGGGGGTGGAACTCTCCCTGAAGCCCTTTCCAGGCTCCCCCTGACCTTCTTTTCTAGGTAAGGACATCCCTGTTACACCTTCTCAGCTTTGCCTTCCTAGCCCTGTTTTTCCCAAAACCCCTTTTCACTTTCCCAGACTTTCATCCTTTACTGAAATACAACCGTTAGCAATTTCGGTTTCACCCCCTCCCCCAGGGTTCCGCGCCACAATGGGATGCCGGTTTCCCGGATTCGGCAGATGCGGCTGTTCTCAACTTCCTGTCCCGCCCCATTCCCCATCCAAAGTCACACACCCTGCAGTCACCGGCGGGGGCTCCCCCCAGCTCTTTCTCTGACCCCCCGAGTTGGTTCCTTTCCGAGCCGGGTTGGGTGGGGGGCGGGTGCGGGGGCTGTGTTTCCGTGCCGACCCAAACCTCCTAATATCCCGAAACCACTGTTTTTCCCTTCCCCTTTCCTGCCGTTCTTTTTTTTTGTTTGTTTTTTGTTTGTTTCCACAATTCCACTATTTGTACACCCCAATTACATTTCCATTTACCACTGCCAACTGACATTCCATGTAACCACGCCAATGCACATCCCGTACCATTTGCCAAACTGCACCATTACCAAATTTGGCATGCCATATATCATCAAGACAGTTCCTCCCACGGCCTTCCAAAACCCACAAATCAAAAACAATACAGTCTTAACCTTCCCCCAAACACCCACACTTGGTCTCATGATTGGGCCCTCAACGTAAAAACTGGGCCCCATTACTCCATTTTATGTTTCCTTTTTTATTCAATATTCCCTTCTGGCTCACCAGCGATGTTTTTCCAGTGAGCCAAATTACCCAACCCGGGGTTTCCGTATCACTTTTAGACACCCTTCGGTTCCATTAACGCCTCGTACCTGACATAACAGAACGGAACATAAAACATGACATAACACAACCCTTTAACGACAGAAACATTTAACAATTCCCCAGCGAACAGTGGGGAACAAACAATCCGTAAAATTTATCCTTCAGGATCCTTCCTCTCTCTGCCTCCCTCCAGGGCCCAGCCCTCCCTCTGTATTCATTTCCCCACCACTTTGCAACGGCCGGCCCCCTCCTTTCCAAACCAAACAACCGGATCAGTGATTAAAACATTCATTTCCAATCCAAACGAGTAGAAAATTAGGGCCCTA
This sequence comes from Lophura nycthemera, assembly GCA_021292215.1. NCBI lineage: Eukaryota > Metazoa > Chordata > Aves > Galliformes > Phasianidae > Lophura > Lophura nycthemera. The sequence goes on along the minus strand of JADANK010001350.1, from coordinate 3,052 downwards.
GGAAATTGTCTAATTGGTTCTTAACTACATTATGGATCCCAACTAAGGAAACTCCGGAACTCCTAACTTTTCTTTGTAAAAAAAAAGCAAGGCATTAGCACACCCTATTTTTCCTTTGGACCTAAAGGAGGCTTGCCCCTAAAGGATAAAGTGAAGCATAGTAAGGTTGGTTGTTTAGGAAAGGAAAAACTCTCCGGTCCCACCACATTGCTCCAGCTCCCTCCGAATCAAGGAGGGCGTCCTCTCTGTCACTTGCATTGCTTTAGAAAATTGAGGGGGGGGGGAAGGTTATCTAAGGGATCCCATTTTATGATCTTTCGGCTTCTCTTTTCCGTTTTCTTTTGAAATTCGATCCTCCGTGGGAAGATTTTTTTTTTTTACTTCTTGCAACCCATCAGCAACGTTAAGCCAATTCGGGGTTCAGAAAAAGGAGTCTCACTGTTTACCTATTAATACAAAGCGGACGGGCCCAAGCTTGGCAAGGCCCTGTTTTGGTCAAAATCATGATTTTTCCCCGTATTGGCTCTCTGGGTTGTCGTGGCAGTATTTAAACCAATCCTTTCCCGTTCTTTTCCCCGCTCTGGGGATTATTTTCCAATTCCCTTTCCCAAGGGGCCAATCTCTAGGCCGAATCTGGGGGACCCTTCTCCCCTTGTTTCCACGACTCCTATTCCCCATCCCCTCCGGAGTGCCCGCTGTGAACTCCCCCAGCCTCAGGTTCCCACACTTGGCGGTCCTCGGATTTGGGGCCAATCCCGCGGAGCACCCGCCTCCGATTCCTGGATTTAATAGGGCTGGGCTGCTGGCCCACTTCGTCAAGCGCAACAGGGCACCGCACCGGCAAAAACACCCCCCTTTTTGGCCCGAAGGAAAACCTCTTCCTTTTACCAAACCACCGCTTCGTCCGTCCCTGGCCGTGCCCCCTGCGGGACAACCAGGAAAACCCGCAGATCGGGATCAGCGGCTCGGCTTCGCACTGAAAGCGCGTTCTCAGTACACGCACTCACCCGAGTCTCCAACCCGACCCCCGAGGCAAGAATTCCAAACTCCCTCACCTCGGTCCGCGCACGAAGTTTACCGGGGTCCCCAGGGCCTCAATCCCCGCGGCCTACCTGCCCGTGGCTTTCTCAGAGCCCACCTTTTGTAAACACCTGGGTTTTCTTATGGCCGTCCCGAGGAGTCAACCCTCACCGCCCGGACAGGACCCCTGAAACCAGCCGGGGGTGCACCTCTCCTGGTCCAGGGCCAGGTGGGAGACCTCCAAAAGGCCGATTAATAATCCCGGACAGCCCCCAAAACTGTAGGAAACCCAAATAATTTTTGCCCAGGACGGGATCTTGATAAAGCAATTTGATTCGCGATTTGCCAATGGCGGGCGTCCGGCAAGGCAGGAGCGCCCCCATGGAAAAACCAAAGAGGCCAGTTCTTTTATAACCGTTTTTCCCTTTCCTTCCACACCTGCCCCGGTTTTCCCCATTGGCCGGGTTGCTGAAGGGTTCAGGAACTTATCAGTTTTACGTTTTGTTGGTTCGTGGGTGACCTGGTGTTCAGTCATTAGCCATCCCGTCGTTTCCAAAAGGGGGGGGAATTTTTTTGTCTCAATGTCTTGTTCCTATCGATTGGTTGATTGTCTCCAAGGCCCTTTCTTAAACAAAGGCACCGGGGGGGATGACGCCAGGCCCTTCCGAGTCTCTTCAGGCGGCTTCCCGGGCATGCCATGCCTTTTGGTTTTTCCGGTTTGATGTCGTGAGGATTTTTTGCAATGTTTGTGACAAAATTACATAACAACAACCTATATACAGGCCCTGCATTCCTGGGAAGGGTTCGTCTAAGGAATAAGCGATGCAAAAATCAAGAATCTTCCCCGAGTTAAGTAGAAGGACTCCCAAAAAGAACTGTGACAACGGAGATCATGAAACAAAAAATATTATCCAATTCTAATGCAGAAACAACATTTGATTCCCACAAGCATCCGTCGTGCTCACCTCGCCCACCCTTCTCCCACGTCTGCCCCAACGCCTGGCTCGGTTTCCAAGGGAAATGCTTTTATTTCTCGGACACGGAGAACGACTGGAACAGCAGCAGGGAGCACTGCCAGCGCCTCGGAGCTTCCCAGGCCACCATGGAAACGGAGGAGGAGGTGGTGAGAGCGGGGCGTGACCTCAGTGCCAAGACGGGGGTGGGAAACCCACACTTGTGGGGCCGCACCAACTGCTGGCGGTGCCCCCAATTGGCCCCGTGCCATGAGATCACCACTCCGCCCACCCTCTCCCCGCCCAGCGCTGCTGATCACGCCAGGCTCACGGCGCGCCCTATGGGCGGCTTTTACACACGGGGCGGGGTGAAGAAAGTAAAAGAGCCGGCGCCGAGGTCAGAACTTTGCGTGCATGGGCGGGGAGCCGGAGCGCGGAGCTGGGCTGACACGGTGTCCGGGCTGTTTTGCACGGCGGCTGAAGCCTCGGTTTCTGCTCTCCCAAAGCAGCAGCGTTTTCACCGTCGATCCCCGCGAGGTGCTCGCTAAGAAGAGCGCTCCGCGGCACCGCCGTGCCCTCAGCCCGACCCTCGTGCGCCCCTGTGCCCGCACACGGCGGCCGCGGCCCCGCACCTCCGCGCCGCTATGGGAGGAAGAGAGCGACGGAGCGCCTCCCCGCTCCGAGAGGTGACGATCCGGCCGGGAGACGGAGAGCGGCAGCGTCAGTGCGGTAATGCCGGGAGGCAGCGGGAAAGGGCCGAGCGGGGAAAAGAGCCCGAGCCCACGGGAGGGAAGAGAGCGGCGGGAGGGAGCGGGGAGCTGCGGCGAGAGCGCGGGAGAGAAGGAGCGTCCGAGTGCGGGAGAAGGGACGGGCGGCGCGGGGACGGCGCGAGGACGGGGCTGGGATGGCAGCGAGAGCGTCGGAAAGGCAGCAGCCCGCAGTGAGCTGCGGGTGGGCGCCGCGGGGGGGCCGGCAAAGAAACTCTTTTGTGCGGCGTTGCGGGCTGGCGGGGCGGCGGGGGGTGGAGTTGTCCCGTGAGCCCGTAGTCGCCTGCGGTGCTCCCGTTCCGTCCCGGCTCG
>JADANK010001329.1:0-12610 GCA_021292215.1 Lophura nycthemera | reverse complement strand
ACCCCGCACCCCATACCCCCCCCCTCCCCCCCCTTACCACTCCCCCCTCCCCCCCCCCGCAGGGCCGCTCCGTGACGTCAGCACGGAGTTCACGGTGGACGCGCGCGCTCTCGCTCCGTCCGGCGGCCCCCACGTGGGCGCGCGCGTCACCGCGCCGTCCGGCGCCAGCACGGAGTGCGCCGTCAGCGACCTCGGCGACGGGACGTACCGCGTGCGGTACACGCCGCTGGAGGAGGGTCAGCGCCGCCGCTGCCGGGACCCCAAAACCCCTTGGGACCCCGAACCCCCATTGGGACCCCGAACCCATCATGGGACCCCAAGTCCCCCATTGGGACCCCAAAGCCCCCCGTTGGGACCCTGAATCCCCCATTGGGACCCCAAACCCATCATGGGACCACAAATCCCCCATTGGGACCCCATGCACCCCATGGGACCCCAAAGCCCCCCGTGGGACCCAGAATCCCCCATTGGGACCCCAAATCCCCCCTTGGGACTCCAAACACTCCCCTAGGACCCCCAAATCCCCCCTTGGGACCCCGAATCCCCCACTGGGACCCCGAACCCAACTTGGGACCCCAAATCTCCCTTGGGACCCCAAATCCCCCCTTGGGACCCCATACCTCTGGGACCCCAAAATCCCCCATTGGGACCCCAAACCCATCATGGGACCCCAAGTCCCCCATTGGGACCCCAAAGCCCCCCTTGGGACCCTGAATCCCCCATTGGGACCCCAAACCCATGATGGGCCCCCAAGTCCCCCCTTGGGACCCCGAACCCCTCCTTGGGACCCCAAAGCCCCCCATGGGACCCAGAATCCCCCATTGGGACCCCAAACCCATCATGGGACCCAAGTCCCCCACTGGGACCCCAAATCCCCCCTTGGGACTCCAAACACTCCCCTAGGACCCCCAAATCCCCCCTTGGGACCCCGAATCCCGCACTGGGACCCTGAACCCATCATGGGACCCCAAGTCCCCCCTTGGGACCCCAAACCCCCCTTGGGACCCCAAATCTCCCTTGGGACCCCAAATCCCCCCTTGGGACCCCCAAAATCCCCCATTGGGACCCCAAACCCATCATGGGACCCCAAGTCCCCCCTTGGGACCCCGAACCCCCCCATTGGTGCCCCATGCACCCCATGGGACCCCAAAGCCCCCCTTGGGACCCTGAACCCCCCCTTGGGACCCCAAATCCCCCCATTGGGACCTCAATCCCCCCCCCACAAGCCCCCAAATCCCCTCCTTGGGACCCCAAATCCCCCCCTTGGGACCCCATACTCCCCATGGGAGCCCAAATTCCCCCCCTTGGTACTCCATACCCTCCATGGGACCCCCAAATCTCCCCCCCAGGACCCCATTCCCCCCCTATGGGGCCCCCAAATCCCCCCTTGGGACTCCAAATCCAAACCATGGGACCCCCAAATCCCCCCACGAGCCCCCACATCCTCCCCCTTGGGAACCCAAATTTCCCCCTTGGGACCCCATACCCCCCATGGGATCCCCAAATGCCCCCATGGGACCCCAAATCCCCCCCACAAGCCTCCAAATCCCCCTCTTGGGACCCCCCATCCCCCCCTACAAGCCCCCACATCCCCCCCTTGGGACCCCATACCCCCCATGGGACCCCATATCCCCCATGGGACCCCAAATGCTCCCCTGAGGGACCCAAATCCCCCACCCACCGAGCCCCCACATCCCACCCCTTGGTACTCCAAATTCCCCCTTGGGACCCTATATCCCCCATCGGACCCCACAATCCCCCCACGAGCCCCAAATCCCCCTCTTGGGCCCCTAACCTCCTGTGGGAACCCCAAATGCCCCCCTTGGGACCCCAAATCCCCCCCCCACAAGCCACCACATCCCTCCCTTGGTACTCCAAATTTCCCCCTTGAGAGCCCATAGCCCCATGGGACCCCCCAACAAAAATCCCCCCCTTGGGACCCCATACCTCCCATGAGGACTCCCAAATGCCCCCTCCCAGGACCCCATTGCCCCCCCATGGGACCCCCAAATCCCCCCTTGGGCCCCCAAATCCCCCCTTGGGACCCCAAATTTCCCCCTTGGGCTCCCAAATCCCCCCCTGCGACCCCCAAACGCCCCATGGGACCCCCAAATGCCCCCCTGGCGGGACCCCCAAATCCCCCCCCACCCCCCCCGAAAACCCCCCCAAAAAGGGACCTGGGACCCCCAAAATCCCCCCCAGGGACCCCCGGAATCCCACCTAATAGGGACCCCCAAAGCCCCCCCTGGGAGCCCAGAATCCCCCCCAAATCCCCCAAACGCCGCCGTGCCCCGCTGTCCGCAGGCGTGCACCAGGTGGAGGTGACGTTCCAGGAGCTGCCGGTCCCTCAGAGCCCCTTCGTGGTGGCGGTGGCGGAGGGCTGCGACCCCACGCGTGTCAGCGCCCACGGCCCCGGCCTGGAGAGCGGCCTGGTGGGCAGAGCCAACTGCTTCACCGTGCAGACACGGTGAGTCACCGCCAACGCCGGCACCGGCGCCACCGCCAGCACCACCAGCACCAGCACCACCAACACCAGCACCAGCATCACCAACACCAGCACCACTAACACCAGCACCAGCATCACCAGCACCAACACCAATACCAGCACCACCAACACCAGCACCAACACCTGCACCAGCACCACCAATACCAGCACCACCAATACCAGCACCACCAACACCAGCACCAGCACCACCAGCACCAGCACCACCAGCACCACCACCACCACCACCACCACCACCACCACCAGCACCACCAACACCACCAGCACCACCAGCACCACCAGCACCACCAACACCAGCATCAACACCACCAACACCTGCACCAACACCTGCATCAACACCTGCATCAACACCTGCACCAGCACCACCGCCATCACCACCACCACCAACACCAGCACCAACACCAGCACCAACACCACCAACACCTGCACCAGCACCACCGCCATCACCACCACCACCAACACCAGCACCAACACCAGCACCAACACCACCAACACCTGCACCAGCACCACCGCCATCACCACCACCACCAACAGCAGCATCACCAACACCAGCATCACCAACACCACCAATACCAGCACCAGCACCAACACCACTAACACCAGCACCAGCACCACCGGCATCACCAACACCACCAACACCAATACCAGCACCACCAACACCAGCACCACCAGCACCAACACCTGCACCAGCACCACCGGCATCACCAACACCACCAACACCAGCACCACCAACACCAGCACCATCAACACTACCAACACCACTAACACCAGCATCACCAGCACCAACACCACCAGCACCTGCACCAGCACCACCGGCATCACCAGCACCACCAACACCTGCACCAGCACCGCTACCACCACCAACACAAGCATCACCAGCACCAGCAATAGCAGCACCAGCATCACCACCATCACTGCCATCATGTCCCCATGATGTCCCCTTATTCTGGAGGTCCCCACGATGTCCCCTTGTCCCTGAGGTCCCCACGATGTCCCTTTGTCCTCGAGGTCCCTACGATGTCCCCCCATTGTGGAGGTCCCTATGATGTCCCCAAGATCCCCATGATGTCCCCAAGGTCCCCACAATGTCCCCTTGTCCTGAAGATCCCCACAATGTCCCCCCTTTTTAGAGGTCCCCATGATGTCCCCTTGTCCCCAAGGTCCCCATGGTGTCTCCCCATTGTGGAGGTCCCCACAATGTCCCCGAGGTCCCCACGATGTCCCCTTGTCCCCGAGGTCCCCATCATGTCCCCCATTGTAGAGTTCCCCACGATGTCCCATTGTCCCCGAGGTCCCCACGATGTCCCCAACGTCTCCATGGTGTCTCCCCATTGTGAAGGTCCCCACGATGTCCCCCCCATTGTGAAGGTCCCCATGATGTCCCCTTGTCCCCGAGGTCCCCACGATGTCCCCCCATTGTGGAGGTCCAACCAATGTCCCCTTGTCCCTGAGGTCCCCATGATGTGCCCCACTGTGGAGGTCCCCACGATGTCCCCTTGTCCCCGAGGTCTCCACGATGTCCCCTCGTCCCCGAGGTCCCCATGATGCCCCCCATTGTGGAGTTCCCCAGGATGTCCCCTTGTCCCCGAGGTCCCCCATTGTGGAGGTCCCCTCCTTGTCCCCGAGGTCCCCACGACGTCCCCCGCCATCTGACCGTCCCCCCACGTCCCCCCATGTCCCCAGGGGCGCCGGCACGGGGGGTCTGGGCCTGGCCATCGAGGGTCCGTCGGAGGCCAAGATGTCGTGCCAGGACAACAAGGACGGCAGCTGCTCCGTGGAGTACGTCCCCTTCGCCGCCGGGGAGTACGACGTCAACATCACCTTCGGGGGCAGGGCCATCCCCGGTACGGGGCTGGGGGGGGGCATCGGGAGGGCTGTGGGAGCGGGGCACAGATGGGACTGGCGTGGGGGGATTGGGGGGAGGGGTTGATGGGGGGACATTGGGGATATGGGGGGGGGTGGGGGAGGTGGGGGGACATGGGGGGATTACGGGGGGATGGGGGGACATGGGGAGACATGGGGCATGTGGGGGGGAAGTGGGGGGACTTGGGGGGACATGGGTGAGGGTGGGGAGCTATTGTGGGGGGGGGGGGGGAATGGGGGGGGCTGGGGGGACATGGGGGTAGGGGTTGTGGAGATATGGGGGCGTGGGGAGATTGGGAGCCATGGGTAAATATGGGGGGTGGATTATGGGGACATGGGGGATATGGGGGACATGGGGGATATGGGGGGACATGGGGACAAAGGGGACATGGGGACATTGGGACACCATGGGGACATGGGACACAGGGACATAGGGACACACAGGGACATGGGGACACACGGACATGGGGGGGACATGGGGGGATATGGGGGGGTGGGGGAACATGGGAGGATGGGACCATGGGGGACATGGGGGGATGGGGGGACATGGGGACAATGGGTGCGATTATGGGGGGGTGGGGAGGCTGGGGGCCATGTGGGGCAAATATGGGGGGATGGGGGGGGGACATGGGGGTCATGGGGGGACATGGGGGGAGATGGGGACATGGCAGGACGTGGGGGGTGGGGGATGAAGGTGGGCATGGGAAATCACTGGGGGGATATAGGGGCTGGGGATTGGGGGGAGGAGGGGAGAGGAGATGGGGCGGGGAGGGAAGCTGGTGGGGATTATGGGAATAGGGGGGATATGGAGGGGACCATGAGGGGGCTGGGGGGGATGGGGGGCATGGGGGGAACTTATGCGGGTGACATTGGGGGGACATGGGGTGATTGGGGTGATGGGGAAGATGGGATAGCATGGGGAACTTAGGGGGTTATGGGGGATGGGGGGTTGTGATGATTGGTGGGTACATGGGGGGATGGGGGCATGGGGGGGGGGGAGATTCCCTATGGGGGGGGATGGGGATTATTATGGGGGGGCCATGGAGGGAATATGGGGGGATATGGCGTGGGATGGGGATTGGGGGGGTGGGGGTATGGGGGGGGTGGGGGGACATGGGGGAGATGGGGGGAGACGGGGGGATATGCGGAGGGTGGGGGAGATATGGGGGATGGGGCTATTGGGGGGGCATGGAGTAAATATGGGTGGGATATGGGGGGATGGGGGGGGCATGGGGGGGACATGGAGGGATGGGGAGAGGAGAAGACTGGGGAGGCAAGGGCGGAAAATATGGGGTGGATATGGGGGGATGGGGGATATGGGGGGCATGGGGAGCTATGGGGGGATATGGGGGGCGATGGGGGGCATGGGGGAATATGGGAGCTGGAGGATGGGAGATGGGGAGCAGGGGAAATATGGAGGGGATATGGTGGGGATTTGGGGAGGGGGATATGGGGGGTATGGGGGGACATGGGGGGATATGGGGTGGTTGTGGGGGATATTGGGGGGGGATGGTGGTGATGGGGAGAGAGACATGGGGAGATGGGGGGACGTGGGGGGGACACGGAGGGACATGGGGGAATATGGGGAGTGTGGGGGGATATGGGTGGGGATGGGGATGATGGGGATGGGGAGATGGGGAGGCATTGGGGGAAACTATGGGGGGGAATATGGGTGGGTGATGGGGTGGCACAGGGGGGATACGGGGGGAACATGGGGGGATACTCCTATGGGGGGGTGTGGGTTGTGGGGAATATGGGGGTGATGGGGGGATATGGGGAATTGGAGATGGGGGACTGGGGATGATGGGGGGATTTGCGATGGGAGGAGGGGATATGGGGGGTGGGGGGACATGGGGGGATATTGGGGCTTGTGGGGGATATGGGGGTGGATGTGGGGATCTGGGAGGATGGGGAGGCATGGGGAAATGAGGGGCCATGGGCGGGATTGGGGAGATGGGGGGAGGAGGGGATATGGGAATAGGGGGATATGGGGGGACATGGAGGGATGGGGAGACGGGGAGGCATGGGGAAATATGGGGGGATATGGGGGGACACGGGGGGATGGGGGAATATGGGGGGACATGGGAGGATGGGGATTGAGGGGAGGAGGGGGTATGGTGGGGTGGGGGGACATGGGGGGACATGGGGGGACATGGGGGGCGGGGGGGGCGATTTGGGGGCAATCCCCATCCTACCCCATCCCATCCTCATCCTCATCCTCATCCCATCCTCATTCCCACCCCACTCCACCCCACTCCACCCCACATCACACCATCTCCACCCCACCCCCCCTACCCCACTCCACCCCTACCCCACTCCACCCCACCCCATCCCACCATCCCCAATCCCATCTTAAACCACCCCACCCCACCCCCAATCCCCATCACCAACTTCCACTCCCCCCCCACCCCCATCCCACCCCACCCCATCTCCATCCCACCCCATCCCACCCCTACCCCACCCCATCCCCATCTCCATCCCCATCCCATCTCCATCTCCATCTCCATCCCACCCCATCCCACCCCACCCCACCCCACCCCCACACCATCCCACCCCCCCACCCCCATCCCCATCTCCATTCCCCATCCCATCTCCATCTCCATCCCATCCCCTCCCCATCCCACCCCTCCCCTCCCATCCCCATCTCCACCCATCCCCATCCCCACTCCATCCCGGCCCCCCAACCCCACTTCCATCCCATCCCCACCCCACCCCACCCCATCCCCCCCATCTCACACTCCATATCCATCCTCCCATCTCCATCTCCATCTCATCCCATCCACATTCTCATCCCCATCCCCAATTCCATCCCATCCACCCCCATCCCCCACCCCCACCCCAACCCACCCCCATCCCACCCCTTTCCATTCCCCTCCCCATCCCCATCCCACCCCACCCCATCCATCCCACCTCATCCCAACCCATCCCACCCCACTCCACCCCCATCCCCAAACCCCATCCCATCCCACCCCCCCCCGTCCCGGTTGCCGGTCCCGGTGCCGGTTCTGACCCGTTTCCGGCAGGCTCCCCGTTCCGCGTGCGCGTGTCGGACCCGGTGGATCCGTCGCAGGTGCGCTGCTCCGGGCCGGGCCTGGGTCGCGTCCGCCGCCGGGCCTGCAGCACAGCGTCAGCGTGGACTGACAGAAACGCAAAGCGGGAAGGGCGGCGCTCGAACTTGAGCGCTGGGACCCAGCGGTTTTTTGGCGGGGCGGCACCATGCGGGCGGGGGGGGGGCGGCCCTATGTGGGGGGGCGGCCTATAGGGGGCAGTGTGCGCGGCATATGGGCGTGGTGTGGGTCGTGGCTCCTCAGCGGATATGGGGAAGCCTGGAGGGGGGAGGCATATGGGTCGACGCAGGGGGGATTGGGGAGGGGCCCTGCCCTATAGGTGTGGGGTGGGGCGGAATATGGGGGGTATGGGGTGGAATATAGGGGGTATGGGGCGGCCCTATAGGGGGTGTGGGGTTGGAATATAAGGGGTATGGGGCGGAATATAGGGGGTATGGGGGGGCCCTATGGGGGGGGGGGCGGCCCTACGGGGGGGGGGCGGCCCTACGGGGGCGGGGGGGCGGCCCTACAGGGGGTGGGGGGCCCTACAGGGGGGGGGGTCGGAATATAGGGGATGTGGGGTGGCCCTATAGCGGTAGGGGCAGCCCTGGAGGGGGGGGTATGGGGCGGCCTTGGGGGGGATGGGGCGGCCCTATAGGGGGTGGGGCGGAATATGGGGGGTATGGGGTGAATATAAGGGGGTATTGGGGGCCCTATAGGGGTGGGGGTGGAATTAGGGGGTGGGGGCGGCCCTATAGGGGGTAGGGCAGCGAATATAGGGGGGTGGTGGGGCGTAGGGGGGGGGATATGGGGACGGCCTATGGGGGGGGGTGGCCCTATAAGGGTGTGGGGCGGCCCTATAGGGGAGTGGGACAGAATATAGGGGGCATGGGGCGGCCCTATAGAGGAGTGGGGCGGAATATGGGGGGTATGGGGCGGAATATAGGGGATATGGGGTGGCCCTATAGGGGGGTGTGGGGTGGAATATAGGGGGTATGGCGTGCCCCTATAGGGGGTATGGGGCGGAACATAGAGGGTATGGGGTGGCCCTATAGGAGGTGTGGGGTGGAATATAGGGGGTATGGGGCGGAATATAGGGGATATGGGGCAGCCCTATAGGGGGGTAGGGCGGAATATAGGGGGTGTGGGGCGGCCCTATAGGGGGGTAGGGCAGCCCTATAGGGAATGTGGGGCGGAATATAGGGGGTGTGGGGCGGCCCTATAGGGGGGTGGGGTGGAATATAGGGGGTGTGGAGTGGAATATGGGGGGTATGGGGCAGACTATAGAGGATACAGAGTGGCCCTATAGGGGATATGGGGCAGCCTGTAGGAGATATGGGGTAGCCCTATAGGGGATATGGGGCAGACTGTAGGGGATATGGGGTGTAGTATAGGGGATATGGGGTGGCCTGTAGGGGGGGGGATGTGGGCGGACTATAGGGGATATATAGTCTGGGTATGGGTGAACTATAGGGGATATGGGGCGGACTATAGAGAACATGGGATGGACTATTGGGGATATGGGATATAGGCGGTTCTGTAGGGGATATGGGATATAGGGGATCCTATAGGGCAGCGCTGGATGTGACTCTGCTGGGACTGAGCGGAATGGGGGGTATGGGGCGGCCATATAGAGGATATGGGGTGTCACACAGGGGATGTGGGGCGCCCTACGAGAATATGGGAGCTCTATAGGAGATATGGGATATAGGAGTTTCTATAGGGCAGCACCCCACGACCCCATAGCGCCCCACTGACCCCACTGACCCATAGTGCCCCACTGACCCCATAGCACTCCACTGACCCCATATCACCCCACTGACCCCACAGTGCCCCATTGACCCCACAAGGTCCCACTGACACCTGACCCCATAGCGCCCCGCTGACCCCATAGCGCCCCACTGACCCCACAGCGCCCCACTGACCCCACAACCCCATAGAGCCCCACTGACCCCACAGCACCCCACTGACCCCATAGCGCCCCACTGACCCCATTAACCCCATAGCACCCTACTGACCCCACTGACCCCATAGCACCGCACTGACCCCACAGCACCCCACTGACTCCACTGTTCCCATAGCACCCCACTGACCCCATAGCGCCCCACTGACCCCACAGCGCTGCACTGACCCCACTGACCCCACGACCCCATAGCGCCGCACTTAGCCCATGATGCCTCACTGACCCCATGACCCCATAGCACCCCACTGACCCCATTAGCCCCATAGCACTGCACTGACCACACGACCCCATAGCACCCTACTGACCCCACTGACCCCATAGCGCCCCACTGACTCTGCTGACCCCATAGTGCTCCACTGATCCCACTGACCCCACTAGCCCCATAGTGCTGCACTGACCCACTGACCCCATATCACCCCATAGCGCCCCACTGACCCCATAGCGCTGCTCTGACCCCACTGACCCCATAGTGCCCTACTGACCCCACTGACCCCATAGCACCGCACTGAGTCCATAGTGCCCCACTGACCCCACAGCACCCCACTGACCCCACAGTGCCCCACTGACCCCATAGCACTCCACTGACCCCATAGTGCCCCACTGACCCCATAGTGCCCCACTGACCCCATAGTGCTCCACTGACCCCGCTGACCCCATAGCACCTCACAGACCCCATAGCGCCCCACTGACCCTACTGACCCCATAATGTCCCACTGACCCCTGACCCCATAGCACCCTACTGACCCCACTGACCCCATAGCACCCCACTGACCCCACTGTCCTCATATCACCCCACTGACCCCGCTGACCCCATAATGCCCCACTGACCCCATAGTGCCCCACTGACCCTGTAGCGCCCCACTGACCCCATAGCGCCCTGCTGACCCTGCTGACCCCGTAACGCCCCACTGACCCTACTGTCCCCATAGCGCCCCGCTGACCCCACTGACCCCATAGCGCCCCACTGACCCCATAGTGCCCCACTGACCCCATAGCGCCCCACTGACCCGTTTGTAGCGCCCCACTGACCCCATAGCGCCCTGCCTGCCCTTGCTGACCCCGTAAGCCCCCCTGACCCTACTGTCCCCATAGCGCCCGCTACCCCACTACCCCATAGGCCCCCCTGACCCCATTCCCCCACGACCCATGGCCCCACTGACCGCTGACCCCATAAGCCCCCCATTGGCCCCATAAGCCCCCCACTGACCCCTCTGACCCCACAGTGCCCCGCTGACCCCATATGGCCCCACTGACCCCACTGTCCCCATATTACCCCATATCACCCCACTGACCCCATAGCTCCTCACTGACCGCACTGACCCCATAGCGCCCCACTGACCCCGTTGATCCTAGGACCCACTGACCCCATATCACCCCCCTGACCCCGCTGACCCCATAGTGCCCCACTGACCCCATAGCGCCCCACTGACCCCATATCACGCCACTGACCCCATAGCGCCCCATAGAGCCCCACTCACCTCATAGCGCCTGTAGCGCCCCCCAGCGCCTGTAGCGCCCCATAACGCCCCGTAGCGCCCCCCAGCGCCTGTAGCGCCCCCTAGCGCCGCGGCTGTTCCCGCAGGAGCCCCGGAGCCGGTGGAGGTCCGCGACAACGGCGACGGGACGCACAGCGTCACCTACAGCCCCAGCGCCGTGGGGCCGCACAGCCTCAGCATCGCCTACGGGGGGCAGGACGTGCCGCGCAGGTGGGGCCGCCCCGCACCGCCCGCCCCATAGCCGGCCCCATAGCCAGCCCCATAGCCAACCTGTCCCATAGCCAGCCTGCCCCATAGCCAGTCCACCCCATAGCCAGCCAGCCCCATAGCCAGCCAGCCCCATAGCCGGACCCATAGCCAGCCTGACCCATAGCCGGACCCATAGCCGGCCTGCCCCATGGCCAGCCCCATCGCTGGCCCCATAGCCAGCCTACCCCATGGCCAGCCCCATAGCCGGCCCCATAGCCAGTCTGCCCCATGGCCGGCCCCATAGCCAGCCTCATAAGCAGCCTGCCCCATAGGGAGACTGGCCCATAGCTGGCCCCACAGCCAACCTGCCCCATAGCCAGCCCCACAGCCGGCCCCATAGCCGGCCCCATAGCCAGCCCCATGGCCGGACCCATAGCCGGCCTGCCCCATAGCCGGACCCATAGCTGGCCTGCCCCACGGCCAGCCCTATAGCCGGGCTGCCCCATGGACAGCCCCATAGCCGGCCTGCCCCATAGCCGGCCCCATAGCCGGCCTGCCCCATAGCCAGACCCATAGCTGGACCCATAGCCGGCCTGCCCCATGGCCAGCCCCATAGCCAGACCCACAGCTGGCCTGCCCCATGGCCAGCCCCATAGTCAGCCTGCCCCATGGACAGCCCCATAGCCGGCCCCATAGCCAGCCCCATAGATGGCCTGCCCCATAGCTCCCCATATCACCCCATATCACTTCATATATCCCCCCATAGCACCCATATATCACCCCATAGCACCCCACAGCACCCCTATATCACCCCATCTCTCCCCCCACGCCCCCCAGCCTGTTCAAGCTGCAGGCTGTGCCCCCCCACGCTGCCCCAGAACACCCAAGCACCCCCCACGACCCAAGCACCCCCGCACCCCATACCCCCCGGGTCCCCCTAGGAACCCCAAGACCCCATAATCCCCATGGGCTCCCAAATAGGGCCCCCTAGGCCCCAGGAACCCCAAACCCAAAAAGGGCCCCCCCAAAGCACCCAACTCCCACAAGACCCATAGCCCCCTTTTCCCCCCATACCCCCAAACCCCCTATAACCCCAAGCCCCCTAACACCCCATAGCCACCCCATAGACCCCAAACCCCCATACACCCCATAAGCACCCCCAAGCAACCCCCCAACCCCCAAAACCCCCTGCACCCATATATCACCCATAGCCCCCCCAAGCTCCCCGTATTCCCCCCATAACCCCCCTTATCCCCCCCCAAGCACCCATAACCCCCACAGCACCCCTAACACCCCACCCCCCCCCCCCCCCCCCCAGCCCGCAAGCGCAGGCCGTTTCCCCCCCACGGACCCCAAACCACCCATGCACCCCCCCGGTCCATACCCCCATACCCCCTCCCCATCCCCCAACCCCCTACCCCCCATATCCCCATATCACCCCATGCCCCCATACACCCCATAGCTCCCCATATCACCCCATAGCTCCCCAATCACCCCATAGCCCCCATATCACCCCATAGCCCCCAATCACCCCATAGCCCCCATATCA
>JADANK010001274.1:0-10110 GCA_021292215.1 Lophura nycthemera | reverse complement strand
ATTTGGGTTAGGGTTTGCCTAGAGTGATGGGTACCCATTTTTGGTTGGTTTAATGGTTGCCCTTTGGGATTTGGATTAGGGTTTAGGATTCAGGGATGCCCTTTTGCATTAGGCACAAGATCTACCCGTTTTGGATATAGCTAGCGGTTACCATTTTGTGTCAGCGAAAAGTGGTAAGGGTGACACATTTCTGGCAGGTATAAGAGTTACCACATCCATAGGAATTCGTAGGAATATTCATAGGAAAAAAAAAATGGAAAGAAAGAAACTGCAAGGAAGAAATCAACAAAACCAGAGAAAACATTGGAAAGCAGTAGGAAAAACTGAGGGAAATAAAAGCAAACAGAGCCTATGACATCCAAGGGAACAAAATACCCAACAGAAAATAAGTCATAACTAACAAAACGAAAGAAAAACAGGCAGGAGAAAACACGACTACGAAAAATCAAAGCAAAACTACGATAAGGAACGGAAAGACAAAGCAAAGACATACAATGCAGTATCGTGGCAAAGCAAAGGATTCAAACAAAAAAAAATAAGCAAACTAATGCAAGAGGAAGTAAACGGAAAGAGAAACAGAAAAGAAAGAGAAAGAAAAGAGAATGAAAGAGAACTAGCAAAGTAGAAGGACAAAGCAAAGTAAAGCAGCAGAGTGAAGGCCACGCAAAGGAAAGGTAGAAAGAAAACCAAGAGCAAAGGAGCAATGGAAAAAAAGAATAAAATGAAAGGAATATTCAGGCAAAGAGAAAGGAAAGGAAAAGAGAAACTGCCATGCGGAGAACAGTGGAAAGCAAAGGAAAAAAAACAACCCGTAAGAAAAAAAAGCAAAAAACAAAAAGCAAAACAAGAACAGAAAAAACAAAAAACAAAAACGAAAAGAAAACAAAAAAAGCAAGAAAAAACAAAAAAAGAAAGAAAACAGAAAACCAAAAAAAAAGAAAAAAAAACAAAAAAAAAAAAAAAAAAAAAAAAAAAAAAAAAAGAAAAAAAAAAAAAAAAAAAAAAAACAAAAAAAAAAAAAAAAAAAAAAAAACAAACCAAAAAAAAAAAACAAAAAAAAAAAAAAAAAGAAAAAAAAAAAAAAAAAAAAAAAACAAAAAAAAAACAAAAAAAAAACAACAACAAAAAAAGAACAAAAAAAAAAAAAACACAAAAAACCAAGAAAAAACGAAAACAAAAAAACAACAAAACAAAAAGCAGAAAAAACTCAACAAAAAACCAAAAACCCAAAAACAAAAAAAAAACAAATTAAAAAAAAAAAAGAAAAAAAAAAAAAAAAAAAAAAAAAAAAAAAAAAAAAAAAAAAAAAAAAAAAAAAAAAAAAAAAAAAAAAAAAAAAAAAAAAAAAAAAAAAAAAAAACAAAAAAAACAAAAGAACAAAAAAAAAAAAAAACAAAAGACCAAGAAAAAACCACAAAACAAAGAAAAAAAAAAACGGACAAAAAAAAAAGCAAAAAAAAAGAAAAAGAACAGCAACAAAACAAAAAAAACCAAATTACAAAAGACAAAAAAAACACAATACAAAAAAGCAGGAAAGGAACCACCAAAGAAAACAAAAGAAAAAAAAAAACAAAAAAAAAAAAAAAAAAAAAAAAAAAAAAAAAAAAAAAAAAAAAAAAAAAAAAAAAAAAAAAAAAAAAAAAAAAAAAAAAAAAAAAAAAAAAAAAAAAAAAAAAAAAAAAAAAAAAAAAAAAAAAAAAAAAAAAAAAAAAAAAAAAAAAAAAAAAAAAAAAAAAAAAAAAAAAAAAAAAACACAAAAATGAAAAATAAAAAATAAACAGCAAAAAAAGAGAAGAAGAAAAAAGAAAACCAAAAAAGCCCAAGAGCAAACAATAGTTCAAAAAAACCCGAGAGAATACAACAAAAGAGACCAAAAAAGGCAAACCACATACAACCAGAAAAGAACAAAAGGACAAGAAATGAAAACCCACACCACACACAACGATATATATAAAAAAAAAAAAAAGCAGGAACGACGAAGAGAAAAAAGAAAAATTCACACACAAAAAACAAAACCCAAAAAAATAAAAGCAAAACCAACATAAAAAGAAAAACACAACAAAAAAACACACCAAACATACCAAAAATTACACAAACACACGCAAGCCTTAAAAACAAACCCACAAAATAAGCAGAAAAAAAATTAAAAAACAACAGCAAAAACTTAACATAAATAACAAGAAAAAGCAAAAAAACAAAAGCACAAAAACCCAAAAAGCACAAAAAGACAAAAAATAAAAAAAATGAAAACGAAAAAAGAGAAGACGAAGGGAAACTAAAGAATAAAAATATAAAAAAGAAACAAATAAAAGCAGAAAGAAACACTTGGGAGGAGGCGGGGGGGGCGGGGGAAGAAAAAAAAAAAAAAAAAAAAAAAAAAAAAAAAAAAAAAACCAAAACTAAAAAAACAGAACACTTTAATACCAAAAATACACACCACACATACAAAAATTACAATAAAACACACAATACAAAACATCACATAGAAACACACACACAAAACAAGAAAAAAAAAAAAAAACAAAATGAAAAACAACAGGAAAAAAAGAGAAACTAACATAAAAAAAACAAAACCAAAAGAAAAACCCCAAAAAAAAAAAAAAAAAAAAAAAAAAAAAAAAAAAAAAAAAAAAAAAAAAAAAAAAAAAAAAAAAAAAATCCAACAACAACAAAAAAACTAAACAAACTACAAAAACAAAACCCAAAAAGAGGAAAAAAAAAAAAAAAAAAAAAAAAAAAAAAAGCAAAGACAAAAAAAAAAAAAAAAAAAAAAAAAAAAAAAAAAAAAAAAAAAAAAGAAAAAAAAATCCCACCAAAAAAAACAGCTAAAAAGAGCACACGAACAAACAAGCCAACTACAATGAAAAAGGGGAAAGCAAAAAGAGAGCAAAGAGAATAAAAAGGGAAGAAGCAAGTAGAAAAGTAGGAAAGCAAGCAAAGCAAGAAAACCAAAAAAGCCAAGGGAAAGAAAACAACAACAAAAAGGAAAGCCAACCAAAAGGAAAAAAATAAACAGAAAAAAATGTGAAATACCACATTGGGAAAGCTAAGCAAAGGAAAACGAAAATGAAATGACCAAAGGAGAGCAACCAATGGACCCTGCAGACACAAAAAAGGACAGTGAAACGGAAAACAAAAAGGAACCCAAACCAGCCAACTGAAGAGCAAAGAAATTTGCTCCTCAATTTGATGGCAAAGCAAAAGATGACAGACGACTGTTGGTGCAGCCCAAAGCAAACCATCCGTGCTGGGAGGGGAAAGGGTAGCTACTATGGGCATGCTGGGACCTTCCACCAGAGATGCACTTCCTCAGCTAGCGCCCGTGCAGGCGTCGCGGCTTGCTCATGAGGACAACCCATCTGTCTGGAGGAAGGGAAAGCGCTCATCGTGGTCCATGCCGCGGGCGGACGTTAAGGGTAGCTACCGGGCACGGATCTTGCCAGCCATCTGAGGAAAAGCCTCCAGTCCATGTCGAGGAATGAGGCAAGGACACCCAGGATATATGAACGAAGAATCCAGAGGGCTAACGTCAGGTAAGTAGAGGCAAGGGAAGAGGAAGGAAGCAGGCATGGAGACAAGGAAGGAGGTAGAACGTAACGAAGAAAAAGAAAAAGAGGAGCTCAGAGGAATGCACAGAAAAGTACTTTGCAAAGAGGAGAAAAGAGAAGGCGTACTTTTAGAAGAGCGGAAATAATGCAAAGCCAAGGTCTGGAATGAAAAAGAACCAACAAAAAAAAACCCCAAAAAACAGTAGAAAGCAAAGGCAAAGGAGGAGGAAACAAAAGCAAAAAGGAAAAGAAAAATAGCAAAGTAAACCAAGGAGGAAAAGTACAAACAAAAAGCATGGATCTTGCCAGCCATCTGATGAAAGCCTCCTGTCGAGGAATGAGGCAAGGACACCCAGGAGGCGTGAAGCCTGCTGAGCCATTGAGGAAGGACTGCACCAGCACCAAGCACAGTAGAAAAGCAGAGGGAGCTGGCTTGAATTAAACAAGGAAAGATAAAAAGGAAGAATCCAGAGGACTAACATCAGGTAAGTAAAGGCAATGTAAGAGGAAGCAGGCAGGCATGGGGACAAGGGGAGAAAGAAGGAAAGGAAGAAATCTAAAAAATATAATCAAGTTTAAAAAAAAAAAAAAAATCCAGAGCAAAGGAAAAAAAAAAAGAAAAAAAGGAAGGAGAAAAAAAAAAAAAAAAAAAAAAAAAAAAAAAAAAAAAAAAAAAAAAAAAAAAAAAAAAAAAAAAAAAAAAAAAAAAAAAAAAAAAAAAAAAAAAAAAAAAAAAAAAAAAAAAAAAAAAAAAGAAAATGAAGTGAAAGAAAGCACAGAAAAATCTTTTGAAAAGAAGGAAAATGAAAAGGATTACTCATAGAAAAGGAACAATAATGGGAAGAAAGAAATGCAAAGAAACCAAAAATGACAAAATGAAGAAAAGAAAACAGTGGAAAGCAAGAGAAAAAGCAGTAAGGAAAACTAACGGGAAAAAAAAAAGCAAAAGAACAAACAAATCCAAATCAAAGCAAAACGACAAATGTTAAATGTTTAATAAATGCATACAAGAGAAAAAAAAAAAAGCCACAAAAAAAAAAAAAAAAAAAAAAAAAAAAAAAAAAAAAAAAAAAAAAAAAAAAAAAAAAAAAAAAAAAAAAAAAAAAAAAAAAAAAAAAAAAAAAAAAAAAAAAAAAAGCAGAAGACAAAAGCCACAGCAAAAAAAAAGACATGCACCGAAAAAATCAAAACCCCTACAATGCAATATATGGCAACGTAAAGCATTCACAAACAGAGCAAGGGAAAGAAAAAAAACTTATTAAACCTTATACTGTAAGCTAAATAAGACCGTCACTCATCCCGTCAACAAAACCGTGAGAAAAAATAAAAAAGCAAAGGAAAGAGAACCAGCAAAGCTGTAAGGAAAAACGCCAGAGAAAGAGAAAGCAAGAAAAACTAAAAAAGCAGTGCAAAGGCATGCAAAGGCATTCGAGACATGAAAGACCGCACTGCAGCAGCACCACGCACAGAAGGAAAGCGCGGGTAACAGCTTGAGTTAACGAGTCAGAAACGGCAAAAAGGACTCAACAGAACCTAAAGTCAATTTAAAAAACAAAAACTATAAAAAAAGAAACAAAACAAAAAGCAAAGGAAGAAGCGGGGAACAAGCAGAGTAGAAAGTAAAGCAGAGCAAAAGCAAGGGGAAAACAGAACAAGCAATGCAACGCAATGTGAAGCAGCGAAGAGGGTGAAAAGGCCACCCCCCAGAACAAACAGAGCAAAATGTCATAAGCAAATCCAGCAAGGGCAATCAAAAGGAAGCCTCCATTTTGGCAGCTCGATCTTCCTGATGGTTGGTTTCGCCTTGTTTTCTTCCATTTCACCCTTTTATTGTGCTCCCCTCCCCTCTTTTCCCCCTCCCCGACTGCCGGACGACCCTTTCTTTTCATGATGCACTCTTTGCCATGCGGATCTCCCACACCTTTACACCACCCGTTATTCTTTTGCTTGGCCGCCCCTTTCTAGCAACTGTCTTTTTAATTACCTTTTTCATTCGCCCTCCTACAAGCAACCCACAACCCATGATCGCTTACCCACCCCCCTATTGGGCCTTGTCCCCCCCCCCCACCACGCTCTGCCCACTCTTTCTTTCCCTACTGCCGGACACCCCACACCTACCCCCCATACCGGCGCTTGCCCCACATCCAAGTCGTCGTGGTAAAGTCCTCGCGACCCCTAGGAAAGTGTGCTCCAGGCACTGGTTACCACTTCTTACATCGTTCTTCCCCACGCAGCACCTCAGTAAGGTATTCATTGCCTTTTTCCGTTTTCCTGTTATTCCATCGCACCCCTTAACTGTCCTTGCTTACACATTTGACCTTTTTGTATTCATACCTTTTCTTCCTTCCTTGCCCCCGGCCTCTGTCTAATTTCTATGTTTTCTGTCTGCTCGGGGCTCCCACACAGCAGCTTTCCGGTCTGCGACGCTTCCCACAACAGGACACAATCCAATCTGCCGAACAGAGCACATTTTTTACATCCCACCACCGTATTCAATCTCCAATCCCATCCCGTATCACTTCATCCCATATCCCACATCCTCAATCCTCACATCTTAATCTCAACCCCTGAGCCCACGTACATCCCGATCCCCATATCCCCGTCCCACCTCCCAATCCCACGTCCGTAACCCGTGCCATTCTTCATCTCAATACCAATCCCCAATCCCACATCCAAATCCCACATCAAGAGCTGGCTTGCTCCTGCAGCTCGGAAAGAACGCAAATGGGATCCCGGGCTCCATCAGAAGACGGGGTGCCAGCGGACAGGGAGGTGATTGTCTCTCTACTCTTTGCTCTTGCTAGGCCCATCTGCCGTACTGTGTTCAGGGGCTGAGCCCACCCCGTACAAGAAAAGACCACAGAGCTGTTGGAGAGGGGCCAGAGGAGGCCACAGAGATACCCAGAGGGCTGGAGCCCCTCTACTATGAGGACAGGCTGAGAAAGCTGGGCTTGTTCAGCCTGGAGAAAAGACGGCTGTGGGGCTGAGCCTCTTTGCAGGCCTTGCAGTACCTAAAGGGAGCCTACAACAGGACGAAGAGGTGCACTCTTGAAAGGGGAGTACAGCAGGACCAAGGGGAAATGGTTTGAAGTTGGGCCAGGGAAGATTAGGTTGGGTGTCCCGGGGACGTTCTTCCTATGAGAGTGGTTGAGGTGCTGGACACAGGCCTGCCCAGAGAGCTTGTGGATCGCCCCGTGCATCCCGGGAGGTGTTTCGAGGCCAGATTGGATGGGGCCCTGGGGTTTGACTCTGTGGGGGCCGGTTGCCCCAACGCTGCGGTTGACACCCCCATTCGAGTGAAGTGCCAGATAGGTGTCCCCAGCTTCAAGGTGTGACACTTGGGGTTGTCCTAACTTCGGGGTGGGACACCATTGGGGTGACACAGGTTTGTTCGCAGCTTTGGGGTGTGTGACACCTTGGGGATGCAGAGGTGTCCCCAGCTTCAACTCTGGGAGTGTTGGCCCCACTTTGGGATGTGACACCACGATGCGGTGTCCTCACTTCCCCTGGAAGTCCTCGACGCTGCTTCTTTTTCTGAATGCCTCCGAGGATGTCCTGGGCACACGTTGGGACCCCCTGGACCTACGGGATCCTTCTGGGACATCCCCAGACCCTTCTGGATGAATCCACGGACCCCATGGATCAACATGAGAACCCCCCAGACCCGCCAAATCCTCTCTGGGACATCCCCAGACCTTCTGGATGACTCCAGGATCACTCAGACCCTCTGGACCATATCAGACTCGACTGGGACCATCTTCAGATCAGCTCAGGGACTTCTCAGTGCTCCTGGACCCATGGTGGGAGCTCACAGATCCTTCCAGGGGCCCACGAGATCAACCTGGGGACTCCCTGGACACCCAAAAGCCACCTGGGACATCTCCAGACTCTTCTGGTTGAGTCCTCAACCCCCTGGATGCACCCAAACCTCTCTAGGACTTCTTCTGCAGATCCTTCTGCATGATTCCAAGGGAGGATAAGGAGGGTTCTGCGGGGGGTGGGAGGGGGAGAAATGAACTAGTGAGGCTTCTGTGGGGTGAAAAGGGGGTCTGGGGATGGAGGGAGAGGTGGAAGAGGGAAACTGGAGAGTTGTGTGGAGCTTCTGTGGGGTGGAAAGGGGGTCTGGGGGGAGAGAGTGTGGGGAATGAAAAGAGGAGAACAAGGCTGACCACGTGAGTGGAAAGGGGGTCTGGGGGTGGAGGCAGGGGTGGGAGGGGAGAACTGGAGGTTGTGGGGGGGCTTCTTTGGGACATAAAGGGGGTCCAGTTGGGGGAAATTGGGGGCCAACATAGGGGAAATGGACTCCCGAGGGCCGGGAGGCGGGATATGGGGGTACAGGGGACTGCAGGGGTCAGAAAATGGGGTCAGAAGCAGGGGGAGGAAGGGAAGACAAGGGACCCTGCGGGATAAATTGAGGGGACTGGGGAATGGTAGGAGACTCTATGGATCAGAATGGGGAATTGGCGGCAGGGGAAACTTGAGGGGACAGGAATTCTGGGGGTCAGATAGAAGGGCCGGGGGGACAGACAAATCTAGGGGAGAAAACGGGAAGACTCGTGGGGGGGCGAGAATGGGGACACAAGGGATCAGAGCGGGAGACAGCCCGACACGGAAGCCTGGGGTCAGAATGGGGACAGGGACAGACAGGCCGGAGGAGGAACTGTGAGGGGCACGGGTGGAAGAGGACTCCAGCCGATGAGGAATGGGGGAAGGGGAGGCGGGGACGGGGGGAAGTGAGAGCGTTAAGCCCAGGGTCAGGACTGAGGGACTCGGGAGGTTGGGGCGACCCGGGGGTGGGGGCCGGGGGGGCGGTGGGGGGTGTTGGGGGGTGGGAAGGCATGAAACCTTGCGGGGGGGGGGGGGGAAGTGCGGGGGGCACAGGGCACCTCCCGCCGCCGAAGCAGCAGAGGCCTGAGCAGCCAGAGGACCTACGGGGCAAAGACAGACGGCCCCAGCCCCGGTGCCCCCGCCGCCCCCGAAACACCCACTCGTTAGAGCTGACGCGGCGTCGGAGTCCCGGGGCTGCGCCCGCGGGCGCTGGAGGCAGGCGTTGGGGCCCCGACTCCACTTCCGCACGGGCCGCGTCATCGGGTCGCGAGGGTGATGACCGTCCACTCCGCGGGACGCGCGTCGCCAGAGCCAACGGGACGCGCCGGAAACCGCCGTTGCTATGGAGACCGCCGCCGCGGATGCGCTGTCCGGGGAGGGGGACGGCTTCCCGCGCCGCAAAAGAGGGGAGGGCGCGCTGTCGCCGTGGCAGCGCAGCCTTGTGCGCCACGGCCTGAAGCCCGAGTGGGGCTCGAGGGCAGGGGGGGGGCGAAGAAAGAAAGAAGGGTGGGGGGGGAGGGGGGAGGGGGGAACGGAGAGCCTCCAGGGATTCCTGGGGAGGTGGGGGGGCGCCCCTGGGGGAAGGGAGGGCAGCAGAGCTCCGGGGATGGCGGCTGGGAGTGGGGCTGTGGGCTGTACATCCGCAGGGAGATTGCAGCCAAAAACAGTGGGATGTGGGCATGAAAGCAGCCAGAAAACCTGGAGCGAGGGTCGTTGGGAACAGGACGACGGGCATCGGACAACAGCGTGAGAGCCAGGTGATAGGCAGGGAGGGAGGAGGGATGGCTGGGAGGAGGGAGGGAAGGCGCGTGTTCCTCTATGCAAGGACAGATGAATGACCAGAAAACAGAGATGTGAGGAGCCGGAAGGTGATCCTTCCCCTGTGCTCAGCACTGGTGAGACACACCTGCAGTGCTGTGTCCAGTTTGGGCATCCCAGTATAGATACGAACAACTGAGGTGCTGGAGCAGGTACAGAGAAGAGCAAGAAAGCTGGTGAAGGGGCTTGGAGAATATGGCCTATGAGAAGTGCCTGAAGGACCTGGGGGCTCTTCAGTTGGGGAAAACGGAGCTGAGGGAGGCCCTTATTGCTCTCTTCCCATACCTGAAAGGTGCTTACAGGAAGGAGCGGGGTTTCTCTTCTCACTGGTGACAGGTGAACAGGACGAGGGCAAAATGGCCTCAAGTTGCACCGGGTGAGGTTTAGATTGGATATTTAGGAAAAATTTCTTCAGGGAAAGGGTTGTTAAGCCCTGGGATAGGCTCCCCCAGTTTGAGTCACCATCCCTGGACGTGTTTAAAAATGTTTGGATTTGGTGCTCAGGACGTGATTTAGGCAGAGGGTTGTTAGACTCGTACGGTTAGGTTGCGGTTGACTTGATGATCTTTAATGTCTCTTCCAACTGAGCGATCTATTCTATAATGGACCCAGTGTAAAAGGGGGGACAAATGTTAGGGGGGTTTAATTAAAACAATCAGAGGCTGGCTCCGTTTTTTATGTTGTAAAACAGACATCCAATACCACTGCGACCAAATGTTTGTTGAGAAAGGCAATTGTTAGAAGCAATTACACAATAAACCCCAAAATATTGTGTTGGGCGGCAAAGATTTATGCTCACTTTGTATTTGTATGATTAGTGAAGCGTCGCGGAAGAGGTGAACCTGCAGCAGTACTCAGCCAACGCGGAAACCAGCGGCAGAAAGATGAGAAGCGTCGGGCAGCAGGGGATAAAAGA
>JADANK010001254.1:0-17166 GCA_021292215.1 Lophura nycthemera | reverse complement strand
TCAGGTCCCTTCCACTTTGGGCACGGACACATCCACGTCCCCCTTCACTTTGGGGCCCTTCAGGTTCAGGTCAACGTCAGGCATGGAGATCTTCGATGTTTTGATGTTCAGTTTTGGCATTTTAAATTTGGGGCCCTTCCATTTCCCTTCCGCTCCCCCCACATCCACCTCCGGCCCTTCCACCTCCACCTCTGGTCCAGAAACCTCCACCTCTCCTCTGGGGCCGCTCACTTCGATATCTGCGCCCTCAAACTTCGGTCCCGAAAGGCTGAAATGGGGCAGTTTCATTTTGGGTCCTTTCAGTTTGGCCTCGGGACACTCCAGGTCGACGTTGGGGACGTCCACACCGGGACCCTTCACGTGAACCCCGGCTCCTTTCAGCTCCCCCTCGATTTTTGGGGCCGAAACGTCCACTTCTCCCTTAATTTTAGGTCCCTTTACATTCGGTCCGCCTCCGGTTTGGACAGTTTGGGCGTCTTGATGTTCAGTTTGGGCATCTTAAATTTGGGGCCTTTTATTTTCCCTTCTGGACACTCCAAGTCCACCTCAGGAACGTCGACCCCCAGCCCGGGACCCTCCACGTCCACTTTGGGTCCCCTGAGTTCCCCGGAGACCTTTGGGGCAGAGACGTCTCCTTTCAGTTTGGGGCCCTTCAGGCTGATGTCGACGTCAGGAATGGAGAGTTTGGGGCTCTGCACGTTCAGTTCAGGCATTCGGAATTTGATGCCCTTCGATTTCACCTCCGGGGCTTCAATGTCGATGTCGGGCAGATCGAGATCGAATTTGGGGGCAGAAATGTCAACTTCACCCTTTGGGAGCGACACATCAACATCAGGGAGCTCTGCTTTTAGGCCAGGAACCCCAAATTTGGGCATTTTCAGCTTGGGCATCTTCAGCTTCCCGTCTGGGCCGTGGATGTCCACATCTGGAGCTTCATGTCCACTTTGGGGCCTTCAATGTCAACTTTGGGTCCTTTCATGTCAACTTTGGGCACTTCAATGTCAACTTTGGGGGCAGAAATGTCAACTTTGGGGGCAGAAATGTCAACTTTGGGGGCAGAAATGTCAACTTCACCCTTTGGGAGCGACACGTCAACATCAGGAAGCTCTGCTTTTAGGCCAGGAACCCCAAATTTGGGCATTTTCAACTTGGGCATCTTCAGTTTCCCGTCTGGGCCATGAATGTCCACATCGGGAGCTTCAACATCCACTTTTGGACCTTTGATGTCAACCTTGGGCACTTCAATGTCAACTTTGGGTGCTTTTATATCAAACCCTGGTGCTCTTTCGCTTCACCCTTTCCAGTTTTTGCGAGCAGCAAAATGTCCACTCCACTTCACTCTTGGGGACCTTCAGGTCGACTGTCGGGCATCCCGGAGATGGGGGAGCCTTGACGTGCCTTTCGGCATCGTCCAGAGGGGTGGGCCTTCAGGTGTCCTCCGGCCACTGCAACATCAACTTTGGGGGCATGAATGTCCACTTTGGGAGCAGAAATATCAACTTCACCTTTTGGAAGTGACACATCAACATCTCCTTTCAGGCCAGGAACCCCAAATTTGGGCATTTTCATCTTGGGCATCTTCAGCTTCCAATCTGGGCCGTGGATGTCCACATCTGGGGCTTCAACGTCCACTTTGGGGCCTTTCAAGTCAACTTTGGGCACCTCAATGTCCACTTTGGGAGCAGAAATATCAACTTTGGGGGCAGAAATATCAACTTCACCCTTTGGGAGCGACACGTCGACATCGGGAATCTCTGCTTTTAGACCAGGAACCCCAAATTTGGGCATCTCTCTCCGATTGGCATCTTCAGCTTCCCATTCTGGGCCTTGTGATGTCCACATCTGGAGCTTCTATGTCAACTTTCGGTCCTTTGATGTCAACTTTTGGAGCTTTGATGTCTATTCAGGCCCTCTGAGCTCCCCTTCCAGTTTTGGGGCAGAAATGTCCACATCCCCCTTCACTTTGGGGCCCTTCAGGTTCAGGTCGATGTCGGGCATGGAGATGTGGGGCGCCTTGACGTGCATCTCGGGCATCGTCACCGCGGGGCCCTTCAGGTGTCCTTGTGGCACTGCAATGTCCACTTTGGGGGCATGGATGTCCACTTTGGGGGCAGAAATGTCAACTTCACCCTTTGGGAGCGACACGTCGACTTCAGGAAGCTCTGCTTTTAGGCCAGGAACCCCAAATTTGGGCATTTTCAACTTGGGATCTTCAGTTCCCGTCTGGGCCATGCGTGTCCACATTCTGGAGCTTCAACATCCACTTTTGGACCTTTGATGTCACATTGGGGCACTCTCATATGTAAATTTGGGTGCTTTTTTATATCAAACCCCTGGGCTCTGAGCTCCCTTCCAGCGTTTTGGGGCCGAGTAATGCCCACATCCCCCTTCCACTTTTGGGGCCCTTCAGGTCGATGTCAGGATGGAGAGTGGGGGCCCTTGCGTGCATCTCGGCATCGTTCACCGCGTGGCCCTTTCAGCGTGTTCCTTTGTGGGCCCTTATGCACTGTCCACTTTGGGGGCAGAAATATCCATTGGCGGGCTATGAAAGGTCCCCTTCACCCTTTGCGCGGAGCGACCCGGTCGACATTCGCCATTGGGGGGAGCTCTGCATTTAGGCCAGGACCCCAAAGCTCTTGGGCTTTCATCTTGGGCTCTTCCAGTTTGCCATCTGGGCACGGCGTCCACATCTGGAGCTTCTATGTCAACTTTCGGTCCTTTGATGTCAACTTTGGGTGCTTTGATGTCAAGTCCAGGTGCTCTGAGCTCCCCTTCCAGTTTTGGGGCAGAAACATCCACGTCTCCTTTCACTTTGGGGCCCTTCAGGTTCAAGTCAACGTCAGGCATGGAGAGTGGTGCGCTCCATTGCGTGCTATCTCGGGATCTCCCAAACGCGGGGCCCTTTCAGGCTTTCATGTGGGCCTGGCACTGTCCAATTTGGGGGACAGCAAGAAATGTAAACTTTGGGGGCAGAAGCCAGATCATGTCAAATTCACATTTGGGAGCGACATATCGACATCAGGGAGCTCTGCTTTTAGGCCAGGAACCCCAAATTTGGGCATTTTCAACTTGGGCATCTTCAATTTGCCATCTGGGCCACGGATGTCCACATCTGGAGCTTCAATGTCCACTTTGGGGCCTTTGATGTCAACTTTGGGTGCTTCAATGTCCACTTTGGGGCCTTTGATGTCACCTTTGGCCCCCTGGACCCCCACTCCAGCAGCGCCCACTCCCACTCCGACGTCCCACTGCGGCCCCTTCACATCCACACCCACATCCATCGCCGGCCCCTCCGCTCCTTTCAGCCCCTTCACCTCCAGCCCCACAGCCCCCACGGCGCACCCACGGGGGTCCCCCCGGAGCCCACTGGGGTCTCCTTCTCCTTTGGGTGCCGCTGAGCCGCGATGGGAGCCCTTGAGGTTCAGATCGACGTCCGACAGAGAGATGTGCGGCGTCTCCGTCTTCTTGAACTGCGGCCCCTTCCATTCTCCTTCCACGCCGGGCCCCTTTTGGGGGGAGCCCACGGGGGTCGTTTTCACATCGCCTCCGTCGGACCCCGCCACCGAAACCCCGAATTTGGGCATTTTCATAGCGGGGATCTTCACCACCCCCACCCCAGCCCCGCTTCCTTCGCCCACATATGGGGCAGAACCGCACTCCATCCCGCCCCATTCGGGACCCTTCACCACCACGCTCCCCATCTGCCCCGTAAGTCCGGCTTGGCTCGCTCCTTTCGCACCCCCAATTTTCCCACTTTCCGCCCCAAAACGGACGCTCTCCTCCCACACCCCACCCACGCCGCTCTCCGTTCCCGGGCTCTGCACCCCGACGGCCGTTTCGGTTCCGGGGAGGCGGATCTTGAAATCGGTTCCGGGCACGTCGACGACGGCGCTGTCGGGTCCGGTGACGTCCACGGTGTAGGCGGTGACGCGGCGAGTCACGGTGATGGTGCGGCTCTGGGTTTCCCCCTCGGCTCCGTCCTCTGCCTTCAGCCTCGGTTTGATCTTCGTGGCGTAGATGCGCCGATACTCCTCATCGTCACCGCTCTGGTAACGGCACAGCCAGTGAGCCGCGGCCTTCAGCCCCACACTGAGCACCACAGATCCCCAAGACCCCCCCCAGAACCCCCCATTCACCCCATGGACCCCCAGGAACTCCCCCCACCACAGATGCGCCGATACTCCTCATCGTCACCACTGATAACGGCACAGCCAATGAGCCACGGCCTTCAGCCCCACACTGAGTCCCACAGACCCCCAAGACCCCCCTCCCAATCCCCCAGGACCCCCCCACAACCCATTCACTCCATGGGACCCCCCGGGAACTCCCCCAAATCCCCCTTTCACCCCATGGACCCCAGGAAACTCCCCCACTGTAGATACACCAATACTCCTCATCGTCACCGCTCTGATAACAGCACAGCCAATGAGCCGCGGCCTTCAGCCCCACACTGAGCACCACAGACCCCCAAGACCCCCCCCCCAGGACCCCCCTTCATCTCCATGGACCCCCCCGGAACTTCCCCAAACTCCCCCTTCAACCCATGGAACCCAGCGCAACCCTCCCCGCACCACCAGGATGTTCAGAACTCACCTCATCATCAATAGAGAGTGTAGAACAGCAACAGACATATTGAAGCCGTGCACTTTTCAGCCCCACACTGCGCCCCACAGACCCCCAAGACCCCTCCAAGAATCCCTCATTCACCCCATGGACCCCCAGGTAACCTCACCTATTCCCCCATCCCCCAGGAATCACCCCCATTCACCCCATGGACCCCCAGGAAAACCTCCCCAAAATCCCCCATTACCCCATGGACCACCGGAACTTCCCCCCGCACCACAGGTGCAGATACTCCTCCTCATACCGCTCTGATAACAGCACAGCCAATGAGCGCCGGCCTTCCGCCAACACACTGTCACCCCACAGACCACCAAGACCCCCCCACAAGTTCCCGCATTCACTTCCACGGACCCTCCCCCCCCCCCCCATTCAAACATGGACCCCCGGGGGAACTCCCCCCCCTTTAGATACGCCGATACTCCTCATCATTCATTCGCTCTGATAACGTCACAGCCAATGATCCACGGCCTCAGCCCCCACACTGCCGCCCCACCGACCCCCAAGACCCCCACAGGACCCCCCATTTCACTCCATGGACCCAGCGAAACACTCATAAAATCCCCCATTCACCCCATGACCCCAGGACCTCCCCCCATGTAGATACACCAACACTCCTCATCCGTCACCGCTCTGATAAACAGCACAAGCCAATAGCTGCGGCTTACCGCCCCACACTGAGCCCACAGGACCCCAAGCCCCCCCACGCTCCCTCCCTCATTCACTTCCAGGACCCACCCCCCCCAACTCATTCACCCATGGACACCAGGAACTCCCACCACCCACATATGCACCCATACTCCTCATCGTCACCGCTCTGATAACGGCACAGCCAATGAGCCACCAAACCTTCCGCCTCACACTGCACCCCACAGACCACCGAGACCCCCCCCCCCACCAGGACCCCCCCCCCCCCCAGCTAACCAAGCGCCCCCCTACCCCTCCTCTTCTGATTCCCCTCCCCCACAACGCCCAACCAGCCTCACCAGACCCCCTTCCCTACCCAATTATGCTTCCCCTCCCCCCTCCCCCAAGGACCCCCCACAACCCTCACCATGGAAACCACCTTCTGCCCCTCCTCCCTCAAAAACCCCCCCCCAGCTCACCAACAACCCCTTCCCCACCCCCTTTTGACCCCCCGTTCCCACCAAGGACCCCAGCCCCTCACCAAGACCCCCTTCCACCTCCTTTGACCCCACACCCCCCCTTAGGAACCCTTTCCATCCTCTCCCAAAGAACCCACCAAGCTCATCCCTACGACCCCCCCTTCTCAACCCCCTTCTGCACCCCCCTCGAACCAAGGACCCCCCCAGCTCACAAGAACACCCCGTCAAACCCCCATTCTCACCCACCACAACCCCAGGATCCCCTTCCATCCTCCCACCCCAATACCGACCCACACCTCACCACGACCACCCTTCCCCCACCCCTTCTGACCCCCCTCTTCCCCCAAAGGACCCCCCCCAGCTCCCAGAACCCCCTTCCCCAACCTCCTTCTGCCCCTTCCTCCCCCCAAATCCCCCCCAGCTACAACCAAAATCACCCCCTTCCTCCCCCCTTCTTCTCCCCCCCTCCCCCCCACCAGGACCCCCCAGCTCCCCCAGGCCCCCTTTCCCCCCCCCTTATGACCCCCCACATCCCCCCCTCGGGATCCCCTCAATCCTCCCCCCCACGGACACCCCCCTACCCTCCACCCCCACCCGCTACCCCCCCCTTCCCCACCCCCTTTTCTGATCCCCCCTCTTCCCCCAAGGACCCCCCAGGCTCCCCAGAACCCCCTTCCCCACCCCCCTTCTTTCCATTCTGTGCGCCCCTCCCTCCCCCCCCACAAACCCCACCCCCAGCCTCCCCCCCCAACACCAACCCTTCCTCACACCCTTCTTCAAACCCGCCCTCTCCCCCTAAGACCTCCCCCACACTCACCCGGACCCCCTCCTGCCCCTCTCTCCCTCTACCAATCACCGCCCCCCAGCTCACCAAAAAACCCCTCCTACTCCACCTACTTTCGATTCCCTCCTTCCCCCAAGCGAACCCCCCCAATTCACCAGGACCCCTCCCCCCTGCCCCTCCCTCCCCCCAACGCCACCCCAGTTCACCCAGAACCCCGTTCCCCACCCCCTGCCCCACCCCCTCCCCCCAAGGACCCCCCCCAGCTCACCAGGACCACCTCAGGGCTGCTGCCCCCCGGCGTTCCGTGCCCCCACAGCGTTTCCCCATGTGGGGATCTGTCCCCCCTGCGCTGCAGCCGCAGCCCCACCGTGTGGTGCCCCATGGAATCCAGGAGCTGCGCCACCTCCCCAGACTGCAGGTTTGTGGTCGACGTAGAATCCGTGGCACTTACCAATTTGGTATCCCCTGGGCAGAGAGAGAGGTAGAGGGGGAAGTAGACGCGTCGAAGAGGGGTATTGAGCCACGTGGGGAGGAGAGGGCGTGGGCGTGGGGGCAGAGAGGTGCGGATCTGAGGGTGGGGAGGAACGGGAGAAAGGGAGGATAGGTGGAGGAAGCGGGAGGCAGGCGGATCGGGACGATGGAGGAGAAAGGGGATAAGGGGAGGAGATCCACAGAGTATGGGAAATGGGGGAAGGCAATGGTGGAGTGTGTGGGGCGAGGGAGGGGGGTGAGTGTGTGGGGAGATTGGAGCGTGGCCATTTTCTCTAGCGCAGGAGTCGGGCTGGAGTCGGGAAAGGGTGGGGATGTGCGGGTTTGGGGAAGCAGGGAGGAGGTGCGGAGCGGGGGAGATGGCGGCATCCTGGGGAGATGGAGGGAAACGGGTGAGGGTGTCGAGGGTCGGGGATGGCGTAGGGTGGGCGGACTGCGGGGGGCGGAGGCTCTAGGGGAGCTTTCTCGGGACGCAGTATAAGGGGCGAGGAGGGGCAAGGTTGGGGAGAGTGGTCCGGTGGTGTTGGTTGGGGGGGGGAGAGGGATAGGGAAGCTCTAAGTGGTGCGGTACGAAACGGCCAGACATAGGGGAGGAAGGGGGTGAGTTGCACGTATTGTGTGGGCTAGAGCGGCGGCGTGCGCGCTGCTGCATAGACGTCACCCAGGGACCAGACGTGTGGGAGGTGGGTTCGTGCACGGGTGGGGCGCCGGCCGGAGCTGGAGCGGAGGCGATGCGGGCGCGCGGCCGCGACCTCTGGAGGCGATCCCAGCTGTGAGTGATACTTCGGTGCTAATGGCGCGGCACAGTGCGTGTGTCAGGAATCCACGCGCGTCGCAGGCGACGGACATTGAGGGCGGGCGGGTGAAGTGGGGCGATGGTGGGGCGAAGGGAGATGTGGGCTGAAAGAGATGAGTATCAGGGTGGCCTGTATGGGGGATGACGGTCGTGGAGCTGTGATGTGGGAAGCAGTCTGGCGGCGAGGCGAGGGAGATTTGGTGGAGGAGGAATGGCGGAGAGAGAGGGTATAGATCAGGCGGGCAGAGCGGGGGCAGCATGTGGCAAAGGGGAGGGATGGTGTAGAATTGGGGAGCGGGTGGGAGGATCGGTCTGAGGTGTGGTGGTCGAGGCGGCTCTGAGGGGGAGGGAGGACGGGAGCCGAGGGAGGGTGAAGGTCATGGAGGATACTTTGGGCGATGGTCGCTCTGGTGTGGAGGTTGGGGGCGGACTTTCGGGTTGGAGGTGTAGCTACGCCTGGGCTGGACGGCACCGCATCCTCGGGCCCCGGGGTGTGCGCGCCCTCTGTGGGCGCGCGGAGCGCGATTCGCGCGCGGTGGTCTGAGGTGGAGGTTGGGTCTGCGGTGGTGTGGGCGCCGGGCGGCGGGGGCGGCTCAGCCCCTCATCACCCAGGTGGGGCGCTTGGAGGCCGGCGCGATTCTTGGATCGCTGGCGCGCACCGGGGGACGCGGGGGCACGCGTACCGGACCGTAGGACATTTGTGCGCGGTGTGTTTCTCGTGTTAATTTATTATACCGTGTGTGGGGGGCGTGGCCGGTGGGGTGCTGTTTCGTTGTGGCGGCCGCCTGGGGCGCCGCGTTGGGGCCCCTTGCGGCGGTGGCGGGTTGGGCGCGCCTGTGAACTTGGGGCGTATGGCTGGGGCCAACCGATTTGTTGCGCGGGGTGGTAGGGCTCGCGAGCCTGGGCGGCCCCCCTGGGCGGCCTGGGCGCTGGTGGGGGCGTGTGTGGCGGTGCCGCGTCTCACATGGAGGCGCCGGCCCGGCCCCGCGGGTCAAGGGCCGTCGAGGAAGACGAGGTGGGCAGGAAGTTGGGGGGGGACGCGTCTGGGGGGTAGCAAAAGCGGGAGATGTTGGGGGTGAGGGGGATTCGGGAGAAGCTGCGTAGATGTGAAACGTGTGAGGGGTGAAGCATTGGGAAAAGGGAGGGAAAACTGAACGGCATTGGCAGGCGGGGGAGGGGGTAGGTCTGAGGGGTGCGGGAGGATCATGGTGGAGCGGGCGAGGAAGGGGGATGAGGGAGCGTAGTCTTCGGCGATGTCTTGGGTCAGGTAGTGTGAGAGGTGTCGCGGTGTCAAGCGGGTTGGGCGGGAGTGCTGATAAGTTATGTCAGGAAATTATGATGAAGAGTGTATAGTGCGTATAGTTAATTGAAAAATCGCGGTAGCGGGCAGGTTGCTTGTGAAAACAAGCCACTCACAAATATAAGTAGTACCAGAAGAGCAGATGAAAGAAAAAAGGTTGTGGGGAGGGTGGGCGTGGTGTGTTGGTGGGGTGTGGAGAGTGGAGGTGGGTTGAGGAGGGGGGGAGACACCGACGCGAGGCACCGGCCCAGGTATTCTCTCTGCGGAGGTAAGAGAGGGGGCAGGGAAGGGGTGAGGAGGGTCTAGGGGAGATGGAGGAAAA
This sequence comes from Lophura nycthemera, assembly GCA_021292215.1. Lineage (NCBI taxonomy): Eukaryota > Metazoa > Chordata > Aves > Galliformes > Phasianidae > Lophura > Lophura nycthemera. The sequence goes on along the minus strand of JADANK010001254.1, from coordinate 7,749 downwards.
GGTGCGTCAGTGAGGGGGGCGTGGTTGGGTGGAGTAGGGTGGGTGTGGACTTTGCGGTGTAGGGAGGAAGATCTGGAGGAAAGGAGGTGAGCAGAAGGTGGGGGGAGAGGGAAGGTTTGGAGTGCAGGTGCGTGGTGTTGGGGGGAGACGTGAAGGAGTCTAGGGGGCCCGTACGGAGGCAGAAATCGGGGCTGGAAGGGGGTGAGCGTTCTGTTGGGGAGCGGGGCTTGGTGGTGGCGGGTGGGGGTGGGTCTGAGGGTGGGGCGAAGGGAGGAGATGGAGCCAAGGGTGGGAGGAGGATCTGGGGAGATGGAGGGAAACAGGAAGGGGGACTGGGGGGGACGAGGAGCCGAGCGGTTATGAGGGCGGGAGGGAGAGGTGAGATCGGTGGAGAGGGAGCATGTGGGGATGACAGCCGGGTTAGGTAAGGGATGTAGGGCGAGGGTGGGAGGATGGGGGGAGAGTCTGAGGGGCGAAGTGGGAGATTTGGGGGCAGGGGGATCTGGGGAGTGAGAGGGAGGGCAAGGGGGGAAAGGTTTGGGGAGATGGTCAGTGGTGGAGGTTGCGGGGGGGCTCGAGGGTGGGGAGGGTGTCGAAGGGGGTAAGTGGTAGCAATGAAAAGGAATAGAGAAGGAACGGGGGGGAGTAGCGCTGGTGTGGGAGAGGGCGTGGGGTGGGGTGGGAGGTGGGTCTGAGGGTGGGGAGAAGGGAGGAGGTGGGAGGGTAGGGGGGAGGAGGCTCTGGGGCGAGGGAGAGGAGAGAAAGGGGAAGGGGGGGAAAGGATGGGAAATGGGGAAGGCCGAGGTTGTTGTGGGGAGCGGGGAGGGGTTTGAGGGGGAGGAGGGTGAGATGGCCCCCTGGGGGGCTGTGGGATCCAGAGGTAAGGGGGTGTAGGGAAGATGTTGGGAGGGGATGGGAGTGAGGGGCCTGAGGGGGGGAAAGAGGGAGATGTTGGGAGAGGATCTCCCCCCAAACCCCAAACAAAACCCCGGGATTCTCGCCCCAAAATACCCCCACCCCTCCCTCCCCCGCCCACCCCCGGCCCCCCGAAAGGCCCCAAAATCTGGCGATTTCAGCCCAAATTCTCACCCTCCTGCACGACGCCGGCTCGCGCCGCGGGCGACCCCTGCTGGAGCTTGGCCGAAGATCCTGCGCGCTCGTCTGAGCGATGGGTCAGCCGTGGGGCGCCCCATAGCAAAGGGCGAAAAGAAAACCTCGCGGGTTTTTCTGTCAAGATCCACTGGGATTGAGGGGCGAGGGACGGCGCGTGAGGGCGGGGAAGAGCGCGAGGGGAGATGGGAGGCGCGGGGATGAGGGAGGGGGAGAGGGAGGGAGAGGCGAGGTGAGAGGGAGAGGAGAGGACGAGGGGAGGGGAGAGGGGGGAGCTGGTAGGGAGGTGGAGAGGAGGGTTGAGAGGGCGGGGAGATGGAAGGGGGGAGCGGGTGGGGGAGAGGAGGGGATTAGAGGGGGAGGGGAGAGGAGGGGGAGAGGAGGGGATATGAGAGGGAGGGGAGAGGGAGGGCGAGCGGGAGGGGAGGAGGGGGAGGGAGGGGGCGAGGGAGGGGAGAGGAGGGGCGGGGGCGGGGAGATGGGAAGGATGGGAGAGGGAGGGGAGATAGGAAGGAGGGGAGAGGAGGATAGGGGGGAGGGAGAGAGTGGCGGCGGAGAGGGATTCCCGCCTGGAAGGGCGGAGGGAGATGGGCAAGCGAGGGGATTGGGGTGAGGAGAGGTGTAGCGGAGGGGAGGGGGGGGACCGTGACTGAGGGAGTGCCCTGAGCGGCCAGAGGAAGATAACCTTGGTGCGTCTTTGTCCCCATCTGATGAGATCCATCTGGGGCACGAGGGACGCGGGTGAGGCCGGAGGGAGGGGAGACTGGGAAGCGAGGGGAGAGGGGGGAGAGGGAGGGGAGAGGGAGGGGAGGGAGGAGGGAGGGGAGGAACTCGTGCGGTGTCGTCTGTCAGATCCATCGGGGGAGAGGGACGGGGTGAGGGCCGCCGGAGAGGGAGGGGAGATGGCGAGGGAGGGGGAGATGGGAGGGCGGAACAGGGGAGGCAGGAGGGGAGCGGGAGGGGAGGAGATGGTTAGGCGGAGAGGGAGGGGGCATGGAGGGAGGGAGCAGGGCGAGGGGAGGAGAGGAGAGGGAGTGGCGAGGGAGGGGAGAGGACGGGAAGAGAGGAGAGGGGATGGGCGGGAGAGGGGAAGAGGGAGGCGGGGCCGAGGTTTGGAGAGGGAGGGGAGATGGGAAGGAGCGGGAGAGGTGTGGGGACGAGGAGGAGGGAGAGGGAGGGGAGAGGGAGGGGAGAGGAGGGAGATGGCGGGAGGGGAGAGGGAGGTGGCAAAGGGATGGGGAGCAGGCGGGGTGAGAGGAGGGGGGGGACGGGGCGAGGAGGGAGAGGGGAGAGGAGGGTGACGAGGCAGGGGCATCGCGAGGGCGAGGGAGGGCGAGATGGGAGCGGGGAGATTGGGAGGGGGGGGGAGGGCGGGGGGGATGGGGGGGAGCGGGAGGGGACCGGAGGAGAGGGGATGAGGGAGGGCTAGGAAGGGGAGCATGGGAAGGAGGGAGAGGGAGGGGACCGACGAGGGAGGGAGAGAAAACCTGTGGGTGTCCGTCAGTGCACGATCCATCGGGGGAGTGGAGAGGGACGGGGGGTGAGTGAGGAGCGGAGGAGGGGAGGGAGGGGACCGAGGGGAGGGGAGAGGGAGGGTTTAGATACTCACGGGGGGTGTCATCCTGTGAGACTCCATCTGGGCAGGAGGGACAGTGTCGTGGGGGAGAGGGCGGGGAGATCGGCGAGGGTGGAGAGGGAGGGGGTGGGGAGGGAGGGGGAGGGGAGAGGGAGTGGGAGCGGGGGAGGGGAGAGGGAGGGGAGCCGAGGGGGAGAGGGCGGGGAGACAACCTCGGGGTGTCATCTGTGAGTCCATTCTTCGGAGAGGACGGCCGTCTGAGGGGGACGGAAAGAGGGATGAGGGAGGATGGCGAAGGGACCGGGAGAGGAAGGGGAGGCCCGAGGGAGGGACCCGTGCAGGGAGGGGCGAATGAGCGGACAGGGAAGGGCGGAAAGGGAGAAGGGAGGGGAGTGAGGAGAGGGGGAGGGGTGAGGAGCGGACGGACAGGTGCGAGAAGGGGCGAGGGGCGGACAGCGGCGGGCGGAGGGGAGGGACGGGAGAGGGAGAAAGGGAGCAGGGAGGGGCGGAGGGGAAGGAAAAGGGAGGGAAGATCAAAGGACGGCCGCGCAAGTAAGGACGCGGATGGCAGCGGAGCAGGAGGGGAGGGGATTGGGGAGAGGATGGGTGACGGAGTGAGAGGGAGGGGGGTGGGGGGGCCGTCTCCCCACCTTTGGTGCCCTACGGCGGGAACGCAGCGCCGCTACGACCTCAACCGTGCCCCCGCCCGCGCTCGCGGTGCCCAGAAACGGCTCCGTCACCGTGCCCCATGCACGCCCCCCACATACGCACCATAGACACCCCATATGAGACCATAGCGCCCCACAGCCCCCCAATGTGCCCCCCCAACAGTGCAACATAGCACCCACAGTCGCCCCATAGAGACCCACCAGCGGTCCCCACTGCCCCACATCTGCCCATAGCCACCCCACACGGCCCACCCCACAGTGCCCCCTGCACACCCACATGCCCCATAGTGAGACCTAGCGCCCCACTCGCACCCACTGTGCCCCACCGTGCCCCCCCCCCACGAGACCCACAGCACCCATAGTTGCAACTACCAGTGCCCCCACAGTGCCCCACTGCGCCCCCATAGAGGACCCCCATATTGCCATATGAGTCCCACAGGACCCCCATAGCGCCCCATAGCACCCCACAGGGCCCCATTTAATGCGCCCAACAGAGACCCCCCCATAGCTGCCCCATAGTTGCCCCATGGCTGCCCCACAAGTGCCCCATAGCCCCCACAGCCCCATAGCCTCCTATATCACCCCATAGTGCCCCACAGCCACCCACCACGCGCCCCATAGTGTCCCCCATAGGACCCATAGCACACCAACACCTACCCCATTAGAGCCCCACAGCCACCCCCCATGTGCCCAAAGTGCCACCAATAGCACCACAGTGCCCAATAGAGATCAACTAGCCGCCCAACCAGTGACCATAGAGCCACCCCCATACCGCGCCCCACTGCGCCCCCAATCCACTGTGCCCCACAGTGCCCCATAGAGACCCACGCACCCCCATAGTGCCCACAGTGCAACCACTGAGACCCATAGAGACCCCATAGAGCCCATAGCGCCCCCATAGAGACCCCAGCACCCCATATCGCCCCATAGCACCCACAGGGCCCCATTATAATGTCGCCCCATAGTGCCCCCACCAGTGGCACCATAGCACCCCACATCCCCCCCACGAGCCCCCATAGCACCCCACACACCCCCCAGAGCACCATACGCAACCCCATTAGCCACCCCACAGCGCCCCACCCCGCCCCATAGAGCCCCATTAGCCACTCCACAGTGTCCAATAGAGAACCATAGCCCCCCATAGCACCCCATCAGAGCCCCCCATAGCACCCCATAGCCCCCTATAGACCCCTACAGAACCCTAGAGACCCCTACAGATCCATAGTGCCCCATAGGGCCCCAGTGCGCCCCCACTAGAGACCCATTAACACCCCAAAGGGGCCCCATACTGCGCCCCATCGAGACCCCATAGCACCCTAATTCTGCCCCACAGTGCCCCATAGCACCCCATACGAGCAACCCCACAGAGCCCACTTAGCACCCATCATAAGTGCCCCACAGTGCCCCATCAGTCACCCACAGGCCCCACAGCCTGTCCCATCGGAGACCCCATAAGCACCCAACCCCGCCCCCATACCGAGCCCCACCAGCACTCCACAGTGTCCCCATCGAGACCCCACAGCGCCCCATAGATCAGCACCCACAGCGCCCCATAGAGCCCATAGAGACCCATAGCGCCCCATGTGCCCCAAGTCGCGCCCCATAGAGACCCATAAAACCCCCCACAGGGCCCCATCATGCCCCCCAGAGCCCCACATCGCGCCCCATAGTGCCCCACTGTGCCCCCCAGCGTCCCATAGACCCATAACGCCCCATAGCGCCCCACAGTTGCCGGCATAGCTCCCCATAGCACCCACCGTGTCCCCATAGAGGGGACCCTAGCGGACCCATATGCCCCACAGCACCCCAGAGACCCAAACAAGCCACCCCACAGCCCACCCATAGGAACCCATAGAGACCCACAGCACCCCATAGAGCCCCACTGTGCCCCACAGTGCCCCATAGAGACCCACAGCACCCCATAGTGCCCCACAGTGCCCCACTGCGCCCCATAGAGACCCATAGAGACCCATAGCGCCCCATAGAGACCCACAGCACCCCATAGCGCCCCATAGCACCCCACAGGGCCCCATAATGCGCCCCATAGTGCCCCACAGTGCACCATAGCACCCCACAGCGCCCCACAGAGCCCCATAGCACCCCACAGCACCCCACAGAGCCCCATAGCACCCCATAGCACCCCACAGCGCCCCACACCGCCCCATAGAGCCCCATAGCACTCCACAGTGTCCCATAGAGACCCATAGCGCCCCATAGCACCCCATAGAGCCCATACGCCCCATAGACCCCATACACCCATAGACCCCATAGCGACCCATGAGACCCTTAGCGACCCATACTCCCCAGGCCCCAGTGCCCCATAGCACCCTAAACACCCCACAGGGCCCCATAATGCGCCCCATAGGGACCCCATAGCGCCCCACTGTGCCCCACAGTGCCCCATAGCACCCTACAGCACCCCACAGAGCCCCATAGCACCCCATAGTGCCCCACAGTGCCCCATAGCACCCCACAGCGCCCCACAGTGTCCCATAGAGACCCATAGCACCCCACACCGCCCCATAGAGCCCCACAGCACTCCACAGTGTCCCATAGAGACCCATAGCGCCCCATAGCACCCCACAGCGCCCCATAGAGCCCCATAGAGACCCATAGCGCCCCACTGTGCCCCAGTGCGCCCCATAGAGACCCCATAACACCCCACAGGGCCCCATAATGCCCCACAGAGCCCCATAGCGCCCCATAGTGCCCCACTGTGCCCCACAGCGTCCCATAGACCCATAACGCCCCATAGCGCCCCACAGTGCCCCATAGCTCCCCATAGCACCCCACAGTGTCCCATAGAGACCCATAGCGCCCCATAGTGCCCCACAGCACCCCAGAGACCCACAGCCACCCACAGCACTCCATAGAGACCCATAGAGACCCACAGCACCCCATAGCGCCCCACAGAGACCCATAGTGCCCCATAGAGACCCATAGTGTCCTATAGAGAGCCCCACAGAACCCTACAGCCGACCCACACCCAGAACCCGGTCACACCCAGCCCCACAGCCACCCCAAAGCCACCCCAAAGCCCCGAAACCCCACAGGAAGGGGATGCGAAAGGGAAGCAAAACCCCATGGCCCCAAAACCCCATGGCCCCAAAACCCCACAGCCACCCCAAAGCCACCCCATACCCAGAACCCATCACACCTGGCCCCAAAGCCACCCTACAGCCACCCTACGGCCACCCTACAGCCACCCCAAAGCCACCCCATACCCAGAACCCATCAGAACCAGTCCCAAAGCCACCCCAAATCCACCCTACAGCCACCCCAAAGCCCCAAAACCCCACAGGAAGGGGATGTGAAAGGGAAGCAAAACCCCATGGCCCCAAAACCCCATGGCCCCAAAACCTCACAGCCACCCCAAAGCCACCCCATACCCAGAATCGATCAGAACCAGCCCCAAAGCCACCCCAAATCCACCCTACAGCCACCCTACAGCCACCCTACAGCCACCCCAAAGCCGCCCTACAGACACCCCATACCCAGAAACCAGCCCCATAGCCACCCCAAAGCCACCCCAAAGCCCAAAACCTCATGGCCCCAAAACCCCACAGCCACCCCAAATTCACTCTACAGCCACCCCAAAGCCACCCCATACCCAGAACCCTCCAGAACCAGCCCCAAATCCACCCCAAAGCCACCCCACACCCAGAACCCTCCAGAACCAGCCCCAAATCCACCCCAAAGCCACCCTACAGCTGCCCTACAGCCACCCCATACCCAGAAACCAGCCCCATAGCCACCCCATAGCCACCCTACAGCCACCCCAAAGCCCCAAAACTTCATGGCCCCAAAACTCCACAGCCGCCCTACAGCCACCCCATACCCAGAACCCATCAGAACCAGTCCCATAGCCACCCCAAAGCCACCCTACAGCCACCCCAAAGCCCCAAAACTTCATGGCCCCAAACCCCACAGCCACCCCAAAGCCACCCTACAGCCACCCCACACCCAGAACCCACCAGAACCAACCCCAAATCCACCCCAAATCCACCCCACAGCCTCCCCCACCCCAAACCCAACCCATCCAACCCCACACAGCGCAGAGAGGAACCCAAAACCCCAAATCCCCCCCCCCCCCGCCCTATGGATAAAAGGGGGAAGTGGGGCGGCTGTGGGGTTTCGAGGCTGTGGGGTTTCAAGGCTGTGGGGTTTTGGGGCTGTGGGGTTTCGTTTCCCTTTTTCCTCCCACCGCCAACCGCAGCCCTATAGGGCGGCCCCATAGGGTGGTCCCATAGCACGGCCCTATAGGGCGGCCCCATAGGGCGGCATAATGGGGACAAATGTTCTCGTGGGGGACCCCAAAAAGGACAATAATGGGGACTCCATTGAGGACGATGGTGAGACCCCAAAAAGGACCCGGAGCAGACCCAAAAGGACCGG
>JADANK010001248.1:0-32054 GCA_021292215.1 Lophura nycthemera | reverse complement strand
TGGTCAGCAGGTCCTGGCAGGGTGACAGCGGAGCCGTGTTCAGTGGTGACACGGCAGGTCCTGGGAGGGTGATAGCAGAGCCGTGTTCAGGCAGGTCTTGGCAGGGCGATAGCAGAGCCGTGTTCAGGCAGGTCCTGGCAGGGCGATAGCAGGGCCATGTTCAGGCAGGTCCTGGCAGGGCGATAGCATGGTGGGTGACGGCTGTGCCGGCGCTGTGTGCAGGGCTGGAGCCGCAGGGCAACACGGTGCTGCAGCCGGCGCACTTCACGGTGGAGACGCTGGACGCCGGCAGCGGGGAGGTGCTGGTGTACATCCAGGACCCCGAGGGGCACACCGAGGAGGTACGGGGCACACAGCGGGTCCTCCGGGTCCTGTCGGGTCACTGCGGGTCCTGCTGGGTCCTGTCGGGTCACTGCGGGCCCTCTTGGGTCCTGTTGGGCCACTGCGGGTCCTCTTGGGTCAGAGTGGGTCCTCCTGGGTCCTGTTGGGTCACTGCGGGTCCTCCTGGGTCCTGTCGGGTCATTGTGGGTCCTCCTGGGTCCTGTTGGTTCACTGCAGGCCCTCCTGGGTCCTGTTGGGTCACTGCGGGTCCTCCTGGGTCCTGTTGGGTCACTGCGGGTCCTCCTGGGTCCTGTTGGGTCACTGCAGGCCCTCCTGGGTCCTGTTGGGTCACTGCGGGTCCTCTCGGGTCCTGTTGGGTCACTGCGGGTCCTGTTGGGTCCTGTTGGGTCACTGCGGCCCCTCTTGGGTCCTGTTGGGTCACTGCGGGTCCTCTTGGGTCCTGTTGGGTCACTGCGGGTCCTGTTGGGTCACTGCGGGTCCTCCTGGGTCCTGTCGGGTCACAGAGGGTCCTCCTGGGTCCTGTTGGGTCCTCCTGGGTCCTCTTGGGTCACTGTGGGTCCTCCTGGGTCCTGTTGGGTCACTGCGGGTCCTCTTGGGTCCTGTTGGGTCACTTCAGGTCCTCTTGGATCCTGTTGGGTCACTGTGGGTCCCCTTAGGTCCTGTTGGGTCACTGCGGGTCCTGTTGGGTCCTGTTGGGTCACTGTGAGTCCTGTTGGGTCCCATTGGGTCCTTTTGGGTCGTATTGAGTCTCAGTGCGTCCCGTTGGGTCCCATTGGGTCCCATTGGGTCTTTTTGGGTCGTATTGAGTCTTGGTGCGTCCCGTTGGGTCCCATTGGGTCCTTTTGGGTCATATTGAGTCTCGGTGCGTCCCGTTGGGTCCCATTGGGTCCTTGTGGGTCGTATTGAGTCTCAGTGCGTCCCGTTGGGTCCCATTGGGTCCTTTTGGGTTGTATTGAGTCTCAGTGCGTCCCGTTGGGTCCCATTGGGTCTTTTTGGGTCGTATTGAGTCTGAGTGCGTCCCGTTGGGTCCCATTGAGTCCCATTGGGTCCTTTTGGGTCGTATAGATTTTCAGTGCATCCTGTTGGGTCCTGCTGGGCCCCATTGGGTCCTTTTGGGTCATATTGAGTCTCAGTGCGTCCCGTTGGGTCCCATTGGGTCCTTTGGGTCACTATGGTCTCGTGGGTCCCGTTGGTCACCATTGGTCCTTTGGTCGTATAGATTTTCAGTGCATCCTGTTGGGTCCTGCTGGGTCCCATTGGGTCCTTTTGGGTCATATTGAGTCTCAGTGCGTCCCGTGGGTCCCATTGGGTCCTTTTGGGTCATATTGAGTCTCAGAGCATCCTGTTGGGTCCCATTGGGTCCCATTGGGTCCTTTTGGGTCATATTGAGTCTCAGCGCGTCCCGCTGGGTCCCATTGGGTCCTTTTGGGTCATATTGAGTCTCAGTGCGTCCCGTTTGGTCTCATTGGGTCCTTTTGGGTCGTATAGATTTTCAGTGCATCCCATTGGGTCTTTTTAGGTCCCACTGGGTCCTTTTGGGTCATATTGAGTCTCAGTGCATCCCGTTGGGTCCCATTGGGTCCTTTTGGGTCGTATTGAGTCTCAGTGCATCCCGTTGGGTCCCGTTGGGTCCTTTTGGGTCATATTGAGTCTCGGTGCGTCCCATTGGGTCCCATTGGGTCCCATTGGGTTGTATTGAGTCTCAGTGCGTCCCGTTGGGTCCCATTGGGTCCTTTTGGGGGAACAATGGCACAGAGTTGGTGGCACTGAGATGGGGACAGTGGCAAGAAGGGGGGTGCAGCTCAGTGGGACAGGAATGGGGGTGAAGGAGGGGTTGTGCTGGAGGGGGGGACTTTGGGGACAGATGGGACACTGCGGTGGGGGACATGGGGGCATGATTGGGTGGCACTGAGATGGGGACCTCGGGAAATAAGGATTGTGTGGCATGAGATGGGGACAGTGGCACAGATGGGGTGGCACTGAGATGGGGATGCAGGGGAAGAAGGGGTGGTGCTGAGGGGGGACTTTGGGGACAGATGGGACACTGCGGTGGGGGCATTGGGGGCATGATGGGTGGCACTGAGATGGGGACAATGGCACAGAGGTGGTGGCACTGAGATGGGGACAGTGGCACAGATGGAGTGGCACTGAGGTGGGGATGCAGGGGAAGGAGGGGTGGTGCTGAGGGGGGGACTTTGGGGACAGATGTGACATGCGGTGGAGACGCTGGGGACACGATGGGTGGCACTGAGATGGGGACATCGGGAAAGGATGGGTGGCACTGAGATGGGGACAGTGGCACAGATGGGGTGGCACTGCAGTGGGGACATCTGAGGCATGCATGGTGGCACTGGATGGGGACATTGGCACAGATGGTGTGGCACTGCAGTGGGTATTGCAGGGGAAGAAGTGGTGGCGCTGAGGGGGGGGACTTTGGGGACAGATGTTGACACGCGTGGGACATGGGACCCGATGGGTGGCCCCACTGAGATGGGACATCGGAAAGGATGGGTGGCACTGAGATGGGGACAGTGGCACAGACGTGGTGGCACTGAGGTGGGGACAGTGGCACAGAGGTGGTGGCACTGAGGTGGGACAGTGGGGGACACAATGTGGTGGCACACATTGGGACACTGGCAAGACGTGACACTGCAGTGGGGGACACTGGGGGACACGTGGGTGGCACTGAAGATGGGGGACCGGGGCCCAGAGGTGGTGGCCACTGCAGTGGGACTGGGGGGGAAGGAGCGGGTGGCGCTGCGGGGGGGACTTTGGCGACAATGTGACACTGCGGTGGGGCCAGTGGGGACACGCATGGTGGCACTGAGATTGGGGACATCGGGAAAGGATGGTGCCTGAGATGGTGGACAGTGGCATAGATGGGGTTGGCTGAGTGGCACTATGGGAGAAGAAGGAGGCGCTGGCACTGGGGGGGACACTGGGGACAGAGGGTGGCATGAGATGGGGACAGTGGCCACAGATTTAGTGGCACTGAGGTTGGGATTGTGGGGAAAGGATGTGGTGGCACTGCGGTGGGGAACATTGGGGCCGGACGTGCAGGTGGCATGAGTGGGGGGACACTGGCAAGATGTGACCACTGCAGTGGTGACATGAGGGCTGCGGGTGACAACTGAGATGGTAACAGTGGCAAGCTTTGGTGGCACCTGCAGTGGGGGACAGTGGTACACGAATTGGTTGGCACTGTGATGATGGACATGGGACAGAGGGGGCATGCAGTGGGGACGTTGTGCATGGGTGACACTGGGCAGTGGGACACTTTGGGGACACGATGGGTGGCACTGTGGAGGGAACAGTGGCACAGACATGGTGGCACTGTGGTGGGGACATTGGGGGCACGGTGGGTGGCACAGCCCAAGGGTCACCACCATGGGGACATGGCTGCGGGGTCGGTGTCACCACAGCTGGGATGTGGCTGTGGGCTGAGTGCCACAACCCTGGGGACACGGCCACAAGTTGGGTGCCACCACCATGGGGACATGACCAGGGGCTGAGTGCCACCACCATGGGGACACGGCCATGGACTGAGTGCCACCATGGGGACACAGCCATGTGCTGAGTGCCACCACCATGGGGACACAGCTACGTGTTGGGTGCCACCACCATGGGGACACAGCCACACACTGAGTGCCACCACCATGGGGACACGGCCATGTGCTGAGTGCCACCACCATGGGGGGACAGCCACGTGCTGAGTGTCACCACCATGGGGACACAACCATGTGTTGGGTGTCACCACCATGGGGACACAGGCACACATTGAGTGCTACCACAATGGGGACACGGCCATGTGTTGGGTGCCACCACCATGGGGACATGACCAGGGGCTGAGTGCCACCATGGGGACACAGCCGTGTGTTGGGTGCCACCACCATGGGACACAACCACACACTGAATGCCACCAGCATGGGGACACAGCCACACATTGAGTGCCACCACCATGGGGACACGACCATGTGCTGAGTGCCACCACCATGGGGTCACAGCCACGTGTTGGGTGCCACCACCATGGGGTCTGGGGTCACAGCCACACATGGGGTGCCACCATTTTGGGGACACGGCCACACACTGAGTGCCACCACCACGGGGACACAGCCACACGCTGAGTGCCACCGTGGGGACGCGGCCCCGTCCCCGTGCTCCCAGCCCCGCACCGAGCGCCCCTCCCCGTTTGCGGCAGGGTTCTCCATCGAGGGCCCGTCGCAGGCCAAGATCGAGTGCGACGACCGCGGCGACGGCTCGTGCGACGTGCGCTACTGGCCCACGGAGGCGGGGGACTACGCGGTGCACGTGGTGTGCGACGACGACGACATCCGCTGCAGCCCCTTCATCGCCCACGTCCGCCCCGCGCCCCACGCCTCCGCCCCCGACAAGGTACCGGGGCCGAACCCGTGTCAGCCCGTGTCAGCACGTGTTCTCCCGTGTCAGCCCGTGTCAGCCCATGTTAGCCCGTGTCAGCCCGTGTCAGCCCGTGTTCTCCCGTTGTCCAGTAAAAACCAGGTGTCGGCACCAAGCAGCCATGAGCCGCCCGGTGCAGTCTGTGTCAGCCAAGGTCATCCACCCCATCCCATTCCCCAACCCCACCCCACCTTCACCCCCCTCCCACCCCCATCCCATCCCATCCCCACCCCATCCAACCCCAGCCCATCCCATTCCCCCCACCCCCACCCCCAGTCCACCTCACGCACCCCACCTCACCGCACCCCATCCATCCCAGCCCAGCCCCAACACCCCCCACCTCCACCCCCCCAGCCCAGCACCATCCCCATCCCACCCCATTCCAACCCACCCACCCCACCCCACCCCACTCCATGCCCATCCCCAACCCCATCCCACCTCCATCCCCACCCAGCCCATCCCCATCCCACCCCACCTCACCCACCCCATCCCACCCCACCCCCATCCCATCCCATTCCCTCAGCCCCACCCACCGCCACCCCCAGCCATCCCCATCCCCCCCCACCCCATCCACCCCCCCCCCCACCCCATGCCCAGCCACCCCACCCCACCTCACCCCAACCCACCCCATCCCCACCCCATCCCACCCCACCCCATCCAACCCATCCCACTCCAGCCCCAGCCCCCCCGCCCCAACCCCCACCCCACCTCCCACCTCCACCCCCCCCACCCCAGCCCAGGCCGCATCCCCAAACCCCACCCCCACCCCCACCCAGTACACCCCACCCCACCCCACCCCCACCCACCTCCACTCCCAACCCTCACACCATCCCATCCCTTCCCCACCCCACCCCACCCCCCCCCCCATCCCACCCCTCCCACCCCACCACCCACCACACCCCAACCCATCCCCACCCCACCCAATCCCCTCCCTTCCCACCCCATCCCATCTCATCCCACCCCCCCCCCCACCCACATCCCACCCCACCCCATCCAATCCCCTCCCCTTCCCCTCCCCTCCCCTCCCCCCCCCCCGGTGTCCCCGTGTCCCCTGGGGTGTCCCCTGGGGTGTCCCCAGTGTCCCCTGCGTGTCCCCAACGTGTCCCTGTGTCCCTTGTCCCCATATCCCCCCCATGTCCCCGATATCCCCACCAAATCCCCCCCATGTCCCCACTGTGGACACCCCCATGTCCCCCCCAAGCCCCCCATGTCCACTGTGATCCCCCCATGTCCCCCCCCAAACTCCCCCATGTCCCCAAGGCCCTCAGTGTCTCCAAGCCCCCAATGCTCCCCCATGTCCCCAAGCCCCCAATGCTCCCCCATGTCCCCAAGCCCCCAATGCTCCCCCATGTCCCCAAGCCCCCCATGTCCCTGTGCCCACCCTGTGCCCCCCATGTCCCCCCCATGTCCCCCTGTCCCCCAATGTCCCCAACGTCCCCCCATGTCCCCCCCCACGTCCTCGCTGTCCATTCTGGACCCCCCCATGTCCCCCAATCCCTCAGTTACCCCTCATGTCCCCCCCATATCCCCCATGTCTCCCTGTGACCCCCCCCCTCAGTCCCCCCAGTCCCTCCCATATCCCCATCCCAATCCCTCCCAGTCCCCCCCAGCCCCCCAGGAGGCACCTCCCCTGTGCCCCCCATGTCCATAGTGTCCCCATGCCCCCAGTGTCCCCATGTCCCCCCATGTCCCCCTGTCCATCCCTCTGTCCATCCCCGTGTCCCCATGTCCCCCCCATGTCCCCCCATGTCCCATGACCCCCCATGTCCTTCCATATCCCCCCATGTCCCCGACATCCCCCAAATTCCCCCCCATGTTCCTCTGTGACCCCCCCCTGTCCCTACATGTCCCCCATTCCTGCTTGACCCCCCATCCTTCCCCAAATCCCTCCCCATTTCACTCTGTGTACCCCACCCCATGTCCCCTCCAATGTCCCCCAATTTCCCTATGTGACCACCAATTGTCCACCCAAGTGAACCCCAATGTCCTGCTTTGACCACCCCACGTCCCCCCCCAATCCACCCAATTTACATATGTGGACACCCTATGGTTTTCCCCCCCCATGTCCTAGCTGACCCCCACATGTTCCCACAGTAACCCCCTATGCCCCCACACCCACTCGGGATGACACCAACGCCCCCACAGCTGACCCCACCCGCGTCCCCCCCAAGCGTGAAGGTGCTTGGGTTCAGGGCTGGAGACAAAAATGGGGAGTCATAGTAAAAAGCCAAAAACCAGAAAGTTCTGAGTGGAAGCAAAGACGATGCAGGCAAAGGGGGGGCTGCACATATACGACGGTGGGGGGGGTGGGGGGTGGCCCGGGGGGGGGTGGGGGGCTGGGGGGCTGGGGGGGGGACCAGAGGGATCCATGGGGTTGTGGGGCTTGTGGGGGGGGTCTGGAGGGGTTTATGGGGTTTAGTGGGGGGTCTGGAGGGGTCTATGGGGTGTTATTGGTGGGGGGGTCCCGGGGGGTCCAGAGGGGTCTATGGGGTGTGGGCCGGACTTGGCAGCGGACCTATGGGGTGGTAGGGGGGGGTCGGACGGGGTTTATGGGGTTTAGGGGGAGGCCAGAAGGGGTTTATGGGGTTGTAGGGGGGTTCCAGAGGGTTCTTATGGTGTGTAATGGGGGGGTCTGGAGGGGGTTTGGGGGGTTAGGGGGAGTCTGGAGGGGGTTTGGGGGGTTAGGGGGAGTCTGGAGGGGGTTTGGGGGGTTAGGGGGAGTCTGGAGGGGGTTTGGGGGGTTAGGGGGAGTGGGTCCAGAAGTGTCTATGGGTGTAAGGGGGGTCCAGCGGGGTCTATTTGGGTGTGGGGGGGGATCTGAGGAGTTTAAGGGTTTTCTAGGGGGGGTCCAGAAGAGTTCTATGGGTCTGTGGGGCCGGTCCAGAGGCTCTCAGACGGGGTCTATGGGGTGTATGGGGGGGGGGTCTGAGGCGGTCTATGGGTTAGTGTGGGTTCTGGAGGTATCTATGGGTCTTCTGGGAGAGATTTATGGGATGTGGGGGGGGGTATGGAAGGATCTATGGGGTGTTAGGGGGGGGGGTGTCTGGTAAGGATCTATGGGGAATGTGGGATGGATCTGGAGGACCTATGGGGTGTTTAGGGGGGGGGTCTGGAGGGTTTTCTGGGTGTAGGGGGGGTCCAGAAGGTCTATGGTGGGCTTGCTGTAGGGGGGGCGGGCGGGGGGGAAAGGGATCTATTGCGGTGTTGTAAGGGGGGGTCCGGACGGGTTTACGGGGTGTAGGGGGGGTAAGACGGGTCACGACCAGGGTCTATAGGGGTAGGAGGGGGATCTGTAGGGTGTATGGGCGTGTGGGGGGGGTCCAGAGGGGTCTATGGGGGTATTGGGGGGGGCATCCGCGAGGGGTCTATGGGGGTGTGTAGGGGGATCCAGAAGGGTCTAGGGGTGTGGGGGTTGCGGGTTGGGGATCAGTGGGGTGTGGGGGGACACTGGGGTGAAGGGGGTTCTGGAGCGATCTCTGGGGTGTGGGGGGTCCGGAGGATCTTATGGGTGTAGGGGGGGCCTCCAGAGGGGTCTATGGGGTGTGGGGGGGATCTGAGGATCTGATGGGTGCTAGGGGGGAGCCCTGAGGGGTTATGGGTATGGGGGGGTCCCGAGGGGTATATGCGCGTGTACTGGGGGTCCAGAGGGGTCTATGGGGTTAAGGGGGGGGTCTGGAGGGTTTCTGGGGGGGGGGGGGGCTCTGGAGGGATCTATGGGGTGTAGGGGGGGGTCCAGAAGGGTCTGTGGGATGTAGGGGGGGGTCGGAAGGATCTATGGGGTGTAGGGGGGGTTCCAGAAGGGTATATGGGTGTCAAGGGGGGGGTCCAGGGTGTCTATGGGGTGTGGGGGATCTGGAGGCGTTAGGTTGTCTGGGGGGGTCAGAAGAGTCTATGGGGTGTGTGGCGGGTCACCAGAGGGGTATATGGGGTGTATGGGGGGGGTCAATGAGGGGTCTATGGGGTGTTGTAGGGGGGGGTCTGGAGGGATCTATGGGTTTGGAGAGAATTTATGGGATGTGGGGGTGGGTCTGGAGGGATCTATGGGGTGTAGGGGGGGGTCTGGACGGGGTCTATGGGGTGTGTAGGGGGGGGATCTGGAGGGATCTATGGGGTCGTTAGGGTGGGGGCCTGGAGGGGTTTATGGGGTCTGTATGGGGGGGTCCAGAGGGGTCTATGGGGTTGTTAGGGGGGGTCTGAGGGGTCTATGGGGTGGGTGGGGGGTCTGGAGGGAGCTATGGGATTAGGGGGGTCCAGAAGGGTCTATGGGGTGTAGGGGGTTGTTCTGGAGGGGTTTATGGGGTGAAAGGGAGGGTCCAGAGGGATATGGGATGGGGGGGCCTACGGAGGGGTGGATGGGGTGTCGTTGTAGCGGTGGTATGGAAGGATCTTATGGGGATATGGGGGGTCCCGAAAGGGTCTATGGGGTTGCTAGGGGGGGGTCCAGAGGGGTATATGGTCATGGGGGGGCTCAGAGGGGTCTCTGGGGTGTAGGGGGGGTTCGGGGGGTTTATGGGGTATAAGGGTGCGTCCGGAGGGGTTATGGGGTGTGGGGGGGTCAAAGAAGGGTCTTATGGTGTGTAGGCGGGGATCTGGCAGGGGTTTAGGTGATGTGGTGGGGATCTGGAGGGATCTATGGGGTGTCTAGATGGGGGTCCAGAAGCGTTATGGGTTGTAGGGGGGGCTGGATTGGTTATGGGAGTAGGTGGGTCCAGAGGGATTTGTGGGGTGTTTAGGGTGGGTCGTCTGGAGAGACTGTATGGGGTGTAGGGGGGTCCAGAGGATCTATGGGTTGTGGGGGGGTCCGGACGGGCAATATGGGGGTAGGGTATCCAGAAGGGGGGGGTTTTTTTTTTTCTATGGGGGTGTTAGGGGTGTTCCGGAGGGGTCTTTGGGGTTTATGGGGGGATCTGGAGGGATTATAGGGTGTAGGGGGACGTCTGGAGGGGTTTATCGGGGTGTAGGGGGGGGGCCAGAAGGGTCTATGGGGAGAGTGGGGGGGTTGGGAGACAGGGGGGTGGGGGCGCACAGGGGGTGAATGGGTCTGGAGGGATATATGGGTGTGGGGGGGTCTGGAGGGTCTATGGGGTTTGTAGGATGGGCTGTATGGTTCTATGGGTCTGGAGGGGGCTTATTGGTGTGGGGGGGCTGGGGGATCAGAGTCGGGGTGGGTTACTGGTGGGGTCACTGGGGGTGGTGGGGGGGCACTGGGGGTGCTCTATTGCTCCCCATCTCCATCGCCCCCCAGCACCCCCAATTGCCCCCCGTTGTCCCCATATCTTCCATGCCCCAGCTTCCCCATGCCCCCATATCCCCATCTGCCCTCTATTGCTTCCCCATGTCCCACTGCCCCCCATATTCCCTCCTATACCATATTGCTCCCCATGTCCCCATGCTACCATTGCCCCCCATATCCCTCATTATCCCCATGTCCCCATTGCCCTCCCATATCCCCATGTCCCTCATGTCCCCATATCCCATGCCCCCCAAGATCCCCCAGTGCCATCGATTGCTCCCCATGTTCCCCCTTGTCCCCCCATGTACCCATGAACCCTATATCCCCATGGTCCTCGTGTCCCCATTATACCCACTGCCCCCCAGAATTCGCAAGTGCCCTCTATTGCTCCCCATGTCCCCCAGTCCCCCATTGCCCCCATGTCCCCCCTGTCCCCCATCCCCCCCTATACCCCATACCCCCATGCCCAGTCTCCCATGCCCCCCATACCCCCATTTCCCCATACCCCCATATTCCCCACTCCCCCATATCCCCCCTTTACCTCCCATATCCCCCTACCCCCCCATGTCCCGCCAATGTCCCCATGTCCCCTTTGTCCCCAGTGTCCCCTTGTCCCCCAGTGTCCCTTCATGTCCCCATGTCCCCTTGCCCCCCATGCCCCCCATTGCCCCATATGCCCCCATGTCCCCCACGCGCGCGCCCCCTGCCCCCCCTACCCCCATTTCCCCACACCCCCCTACTCCCCCCATACCTTCCATATTCCTGATTATCCCCCCATACCCCCCATACCCCCATTCCCCATATCCCCCATACCCCCCATACCCCTTCCATATCCCCCCATACCCCCCATATCCCCATGCCCCCATATCCCATCACCCCCATGCCATCATGTCCCCCGTGTCCCCATATCCCCACATCCCCGTGTCCCACCACCAGGAACATCTCACATCCCACATCACCACCTCCCCTGGTCCCCGATGTCCCCACATCCCCACGTCCCCAAACCCATCCCAGTGTCCCCAAACCCATCCCCACATCCCCACATCCCATGGTGTCCCCATGTCCCCACATCCCCCATGTCCCCCATGTCCCCATTGCCCCCCATGCTCCCCGTTACCCCCCCTACCCCCATTCCCCATTACCCCATTATCCCCCATATCTTCATATCCCCCCATATCCCCATATACCTCGCATACCCCCATATCCCATAACGTCAGTACCCCCCTATATCCCCCCTATATGCATATCCCCCATATCCCCCCATATCACCCATTGCCGCCCTCCATGCCCCCGTGCCCCCAGCATCCCCCATGTCCCCAGTGTCCCCATGTCCCCATGACACCCCTTGTGCCCCCTCCCCGTGTCCCCTATCCCCATGTCCCCCATTGCCCCCCATTGCCCCCCCATTACCTCCCCATCTTCCCGATACCCCCATAACCCCCATAACCCCCCCCTATCCCCATACCCCCCATACTTCCCATATGCTATACCCCCCATGACCCCATCCCCCCCATTACCTCCCATACCTCCATAATCCCCATACCTCCCCATATCCCAATCCCCATAGACCCCCATGACCCCATGTCCCCCATAACCCCAATACCCCCCATACCCCCCCCATACCCACATACCTTCCCATACCCCCCATATCCCCCATACCCCCTTTATCCCATACCCCCCAACCCCCCCATATTCCCCTATCCTATACCCTCCCATATACCCCATACCCCATCTCCCCATGTCCCCCACCATGTCCATGTCCCCCGCCATGTCCATGTCCCCCGCCATGTCCATGTCCCCCGCCATGTCCATGTCCCCCGCCATGTCCATGTCCCCCGCCATGTCCCCCCCCATGTCCCCATCTCCCCCCATGTCCCCCATACCCCCAATACCCCCCCTACCTCCCATTACCCCCCATCCCCCCCATTACCCCCATACCCCCACATCCCCCCACCCCCCATATGCCCCCCCCGCTGACTCCCCCTCCCCAATTGCAGCGTGCAACCCGTCCGCGTGCCGCGCGTGGGGCCGCGGGCTGCAGCCCAAAGGGGTGCGCGTGCACGAGGTGGCGGATTTCCGCGTGCACACCAACGGGGCCGGCAGCGGGGAGCTGCGCGTCACCGTGCGGGGACCGCGTGAGTGCGGGGCGCTGCGGGGCCGCTAGTGGGGGGCGCTCGGGTGGCGCCGATTAGGGGGCAGCTATGGGATTGGTGGGTGGGGGCACTTGGGGGGCTATGGGGAGCTATGGGGTGCTATGGGGGGGAGTGGGGGCCACTTGGGGTTGCTTTGGTGGGGCTATGAGTGGCTATGGGGGCGCTATGGGCACGGGTGTGGGTGGGGGTACTTGGGGGGGTGTGGGGCGCTATGGGGTGCTATGGGGTGGGATGGGGCAATATGGGGCAGAACTGGGGCGCTATGGGGCAGAATGGGGGCGCTATGGGGCGGGACAGGGGCGCTATGGGGGGATATGGGGGGCTTGAGTGGCTATTGGCGCTATGGGCGGGGGTGGGGGGTGCCTTTGGGGGGGCTAGGAGTGGCTATGGGGTTCTATGGGGCAGGGGGATGTGGGGCACGGGGGGCCATTGTGGGAGGATATGGGGCAGGGGGGAGGTGGGGTGCCCTTGGGCAGGCTGTGTGGGGCTATGGGGCGCTGTGTGGGGCTGTGGGTCACTGTGGGGGCTTAGGGGGGCTTATAAGTGGGCTATGGGGGGCTATTATGAGTGACTATGGGGTGCTATGGTGGGGGGGGTGGGGGGCACTTGGGGGGCTTGTGGGGGGCATGGGGAGGGGTGTGGGTCACTTAGGGGGATCGGGGGGGCACTTGGGGAGGCTCTGGGGTGCCGAGTGGCTATGGGGGGGGGGTATTTGAGGGGCACTTGGGGGGCTGAGGGTGCCTTTGTGGGGCCTATGGGGTGCTATGGGGCGGGGATGGGGCACTTGGGGGGGCTATGAGTAGCTATTGGGGGGGCTATGAGGACTATGGGGTCCTATGGGCAGGGTGGTTGGGGCACTTGAGGGGGCTCTGGGTGCCCTTGGGGGGATATGGGGCGCTAGGGAGGGTGGGGGGTGGGGGGGGCACCCATGGGTGCCAGGGGGTATATGAGTGTACTATGGGGGCACTGGGGGGGGTGGGGGCCCTTGGGGGGCTGTGGGGTGTATGGGGGGGGGGGGGGCCACTTGGGGGGGGGGGGGGCTAATGGAGCTATGAGTGGCTATGGGGCAGAGGTGGGGCACGTGGGGGGGCTCTGGGGTGCCCACTGGGTCGCTATGGGGCGCATGGGGGCGGGGGTGGGGGCCACTTGGGGGATGTGGGGGGCTATGGGGCGATATGGGGGCTATGGGGATTGAGGCACGGTGGTTGGGGGGCACTTTGGGCGGCTGTGGGGGGCTATAGGGTGGTGGGGTGCACTTGAGGGGGCTCTGGGGTGCCTTTGTGGGGTAATGGGGGGCTATGAGTGGCTATGGGGCGCTATGGGGTGGGGGCACTTGGGGGGCTAGGGGGACTATGAGTGGCTATGGGGGGCTATGAGTGACTATGGGGTGCTATGGGGTGGGGGGCACTTGGGGGGCTATGGGTCGCTATGGGGCAGCTATGGGCCAGCCATGGGGCAGTTATGGGGTCGCTATGGGGCAGCCGTGGGGCAGCTATGGGGTTGCTATGGGGCAGCCATGGGGAATGGGTCAACTATGGGGCAGCTATGGGGTCTCTATGGGTCACTATGGGGCAGCTATGGGCCAGCCATGGGGCAGTTATGGGGCAGCTATGGGGTCGCTGTGGGGCTGCTATGGGGCAGCTACGGGACAGCTATGGGTCGCTGTGGGGCAGCCGTGGGGCAGCTATGGGGCTGCTATGGGGCGGCTATGGGTCGCTGTGGGGCAGCCGTGGGGCAGTTGTGGGGCCGCTATGGGGCAGCTGTGGGGCAGCTATGGGGTCTCTAAGGGGGCGCTATGGGGCCAGCCGTGGGCAGTTATGGGGGGTCGCTATGGCTCGGCAGCTTATGGGGCAAGCTATGGGTAGCTATGGGGCAGCCGTGGGGCAGCTATGGGGTCTCTATGGGGTCGCTATGGGGCAGTTATGGGGCAGCTATGGGGTTGCTATGGGTTGCTATGGGGCAGCTATGGGGCATCTATGGGGTTGCTATGGGGCAGCTATGGGGCAGCTATGGGACAACCGTGGGGCAGCTATGGGGTCTCTATGGGGTCGCTATAGGGCAGCTATGGGGCTGCTATGAGGCAGTTATGGGGTCGCTATGGGGTCGCTATCGGGCAGCCGTGGGGCAGCTATGGGGCAGCCATGGGGCAGCTTTGGGGTTGCTATGGGGCAGCCGTGGGGCAGCTATGGGGTCTCTGTGGGGTCTCTATGGGGCAGGTATGGGGTCGCTGTGGGGCAGCCATGGGGCAGCTATGGGGTCTCTATGGGTCACTATGGGGCAGCTATGGGGCAGCTATGGGGCAGCTATGGGGCAGCTATGGGTTTGCTCTTAGGGCATTATGGCAGCTATGGGGCTCTATGGGGTCTATGGGTCGCTATGGGGCAGCTATGGGGTCGCTATGGGGCAGTACAGGGCACTACGAGACGCTATGGGGCAGCTATGGGGTGGCTATGGGGCAGCTGTGGGGCAGCCATGGGGCAGCTATGGGGCAGCTATGGGGCAGCCATGGGGCAGTTATGGGGTCTCTATGGGTCGCTATGGGGCAGCTATGGGGTCGCTATGGGGCAGCCGTGGGGCAGTTATGGGGCTGCTATGGGGCAGCCGTGGGGCAGCTATGGGTTCTCTATGGGGCCGCTATGGGGCAGCCGTGGGGCCGCTATGGGGCAGCTATGGGGCGCGGTGGGGCTGAGCGCTGCGGCACACAGAGGGCGCGGAGCTGCCGGTGTCGGTGCGGCCGGTCGGGGACGGCGTCTATGAGTGCGAGTACCGCCCCACCGCGCCCGGAGCGCACAGCGTCGCCATCACGTGGGGGGGGTAAAGCATCCCAGGAGGTTACGGGAGGGGGGGGGGAAGGGGGCTGGGGGGGTTTGGGGGGCTTAGGGGGGTGGGGGAGGCATTTGTTGGGGGGCGTTTTGGCGGGAGTTGGTGAGGTAGGGGTGGGGGTGGGGGATGGGGTGGGGGGCTGTTTGGGGGGACGTATGGGGGGTTTGGGGGGCATTTGGGGGGGGCATTTTGGGGGTGGGGGGGGGGCAGGCGGGGGTGGGGGGCTATTGGGGGGGGGAGGCGGGAGGTGTGGGTTGGGGGCGTTTCGGGGGGCTTTTGGGTGGGTGGGGGGTCGTTTGGGGGAGTGGTATGGGTTGGGGGGGGTTGTATTTTGTGTGGGATTATGGGGCCGTGGGGGGGCGTTTGGGGGGTGGGGGCGTTTTTGGGGAGGCAATTGGGGGGCTGGGAGGTGTGATGGGGGCTGGGGGGGCGTTTAGGGGGGGCTTTTGGGGGGGGCGTTTGGGGATGGGGGGGAGGCGCGGGGGTGGGGGGATTGGGGGGGCGTTGGGGGGCTTTGGGGAGGAAGTAGGGGGTGGGGGGCGGGATTTGGGGGGATAGGGGGGTCCTTTTGGGGGGGGTTGGGGTGGGCAGCGGGGTGGGGGAGGAATTTGGGGGGGGAATTTGGGGGTCAGCGGGAGTCGGTTGGTGGGGGTGTGGGGGGGGCGTTCGGGGGGTTTTGGGGTGGTGGGAGCAGTTTGGGGCGTTGTAAGGGGGTTGGGGGGGTATTTGTGGAGGAATTTTGGGGTTGGGGGGCTTTTGGGGGGGGTGGGGGTGGCGTTTTGGGGGCGGCATATTTGGGGGGTGGGATCTTGAAAGTGGGGTTGAGGGGTTGTTGGGGGGGCGTTTGGGGGGCCAGTCTGGTGGGGTGAGGTGGGGCGTTCGGGGGGGCTTTGCGGGGTTGGGGGCTTTGGGGGGGCGTCGGTACGTAGGGGGTGGGCGGCATTTGGGGGGGGTTGGGGTTGGGGGGGCGTTTTGGTGGGGGACATTTGGGGGGCTTTCGGGGCGCTGAGGGTGTTTCTGGGGGGATTTTGGAGGGGGGATGGGAGATGGTAGGTGGTGTTGGGGGCGGCTTTGGGGGATGTCGTGAGGTGGGAGTGGGGTATTGGGGGGCAGGGCCTTTGGGAGGATCTGGGTTGGGGCGGGATCTGGGATGGTTAGGGGTGAGATGGGGGGGCATTTGGGAGATATGGGGGGAGGATTTGCGATGGGTATGGGGGGCTATGGGGGGTGGGGGGTTATGGTGGGGTATTTGGGGGGTATGGGGGGATATGGGAAGGGTTATGGGGGATATTATGGGGGGGCATTTGGGGGGATATGGGGGGATATGGGGCGATATGGGAAGGGTATGAGGGGCTCATGGGGAGGTGGTGGGCTATGGGGGATGGCGTATGGGGGCATATGGGGTGTGGGGGTGATATGGGGGGGGATATGGGAAGGGTACGGGGGGCATATGGGGTGGATATGGGGGGGGTGGGGGGACATGGGGGGGATATGGGAAGGGCTAGCGGGTATGGGGGGGGCTATGGGATGGGTATGGGGTGATATGGGGGGGCATTTGGGGGGATGTGGGGGGGATATGGGGGGTGGGTGATATGGGGGGATATGGGAAGGGTACGGGGGATATGGGGGGCTATGAGATGGGTATGGGGGGGATACGGGGAGGATATGGGGGGTGGGGGGATATGGGGGGATTATGGGAAAGGGGTACGGGGGGATACGGGGATATGGGAAAGGGTTACGGGTGGGATATGGGGTATTATGGGAAGGGGTATAGGGGAATATGGGGGGGGATATGGGGGGGATAAGGGGTGTGGGATATGGGATATGGGATGGGATGAGGGTGATAATATGGGGGGGGCATTTGGGGGGGGGGGTTGGGTTTTGGGGGGGTTTGGGTCCCTTTTTGGGGGGGGATATGGGGGGGGTGGGGGATAGGGGGGGATATGTGAAGGGTTGGTTTTCTAGGGGATGATGGAGGGGATATGGGATGTGTATGGGGTGGATCTGGTGGGATATGGGGGGTGGGGGGAATATGGGGGATATGGGAAGGGATTTATAGGGGGGAGGCTATGGGGCGGGGATGGGGGGATTTATGGGGGGGGATATGGGGGGGGGGATAAGGGGGGGGATATGGGAGGGTATGAGGTTGTGCTATGGGGGGGGCATTTGGGGGGATGTGGGGGGGATAGGGGAAGGGTCTGGGGGGGGATATGGGGGGTGGGGGGCATGGGGGGGATATGGGACGGAATAGGGGGATATTGGGGGGCGATATGGGATGTGTATGGCGGTGGGTGATATGGGGGGCATTTGGGGGGGAAGTGGGGGGGGGGGGGCGGCGCGGCGCGGCGCGGCCGCTGTGGGGTGGGCGGGGCTATGGGGGGGATATGGGAAGGGTATAGGGGGATATGGGGGGGGATATGGGATGGGTATGGGGGGATATGGGGGGGCATTTGGGGGGATGTGGGGGGGATATGGGACAGGGATGGGGGGATATGGGGCTATAGGGGGATGCCCCCCGGGCGCCCCGGTGCGGCGCTGAGCCCCGCCGCCCCCCCAGCCCGCTGCAGGTGGAGGTGGGCCCGGCCGCGGGCGCTCAGAAGGTGCGGGCCTGGGGGCCGGGGCTGCACGGCGGCGTGGTGGGGCGCTCCGCCGACTTCGTGGTGGAGGCCATCGGCACCGACGTGGGGACGCTGGGTGAGCGGGCGGGGGGCGCCGGGGGGGCGGGGACGTGGGTGGGGGTGGGGGTGGGGGGTGGCACGCGCTGGGGACCGAGCGGCTCGTGATGGGCGGCAGCGCCGGGGTGTGCGGGGGAGCGGCAGGAGGGGTGGTTGCTGAGGGGGGGGACTTTGGGGACAGATGTGACATTGCGGTGGGGACGCCGGGGACACGATGGGTGGCACTGAGATGGGGACAGTGGCACAGAGGTGGTGGCACTGCTGGGGGAATGGGGGGGAAGGAGGGGTGGTGCTGAGGGGGGGACTTTGGGGACAGATGGGACACTGCGGTGGGGACACCGGGGGCACGATGGGTGGCACTGAGATGGGGACATCGGGAAAGGATGGGTGGCACTGAGATGGGGACAGTGGCACAGAGGTGGTGGCACTGAGGTGGGGACAGTGGGGACACGATGGGTGGCACCACATTGGGGACACTGGCACAGACGTGACACTGCAGTGGGGACACTGGGGACACAGTGGGTGGCACTGAGATGGGGACAGTGGCACAGGTGGAGTGGCACTGAGGTGGGGATGTGGGGGAATGTAGGGATGGTGCCTTGAGGGGGGACTTTGGGACAGATGGGCCACTGCAGTTGGGGACACGGGACACGATGGGCTTGGCACTGAAGATGGGGGAACAATGGCACAGAGGTGGTGGCACTGAGATGGGGACAGTGGCAAGAAGGGGGGTGCAGCTCAGTGGGACAGGAATGGGGGTGAAGGAGGGGTTGTGCTGGAGGGGGGGACTTTGGGGACAGATGGGACACTGCGGTGGGGGACATGGGGGCATGATTGGGTGGCACTGAGATGGGGACCTCGGGAAATAAGGATTGTGTGGCATGAGATGGGGACAGTGGCACAGATGGGGTGGCACCTGAGATGGGATGCAGGGACCGAAGGGGTGGTGCTGAGGGGGGACTTTGGGACAGATGGGACACTGCGGGGGGGCATTGGGGGCATGATGGGTGGCACTGAGATGGGGACAATGGCACAGAGGTGGTGGCACTGAGATGGGGACAGTGGCACAGATGGAGTGGCCGTTGGTGGGGTGCCAGGGGAAGGAGGGCGGGGTGGTTGCTGAGGGGGGGACTTTGGGGACAGATGTGACACTGCGGTGGGGACAGTGGGGACACGATGGGTGGCACTGAGATGGGGACATCGGGAAAGGATGGGTGGCACTGAGATGGGGACAGTGGCATAGATGGGGTGGCACTGTAGTGGGGACATCTGAGGCATGCATGGTGGCACTGGATGGGGACATTGGCACAGATGGTGTGGCACTGCAGTGGGTATTGCAGGGGAAGAAGTGGTGGCGCTGAGGGGGGGGACTTTGGGGACAGATGTTGACACGCGTGGGACATGGGACCCGATGGGTGGCCCCACTGAGATGGGACATCGGAAAGGATGGGTGGCACTGAGATGGGGACAGTGGCACAGATGTGGTGGCACTGAGGTGGGGACAGTGGCACAGAGGTGGTGGCACTGAGGTGGGACAGTGGGGGACACAATGTGGTGGCACACATTGGGACACTGGCAAGACGTGACACTGCAGTGGGGGACACTGGGGGACACGTGGGTGGCACTGAAGATGGGGGACCGGGGCCCAGAGGTGGTGGCCACTGCAGTGGGAATGGGGGGGAAGGAGCGGGTGGCGCTGCGGGGGGGACTTTGGCGACAATGTGACACTGCGGTGGGGCCAGTGGGGACACGCATGGTGGCACTGAGATTGGGGACATCGGGAAAGGATGGTGCCTGAGATGGTGGACAGTGGCATAGATGGGGTTGGCTGAGTGGCACTATGGGAGAAGAAGGAGGCGCTGGCACTGGGGGGGACACTGGGGACAGAGGGTGGCATGAGATGGGGACAGTGGCCACAGATTTAGTGGCACTGAGGTTGGGATTGTGGGGAAAGGATGTGGTGGCACTGCGGTGGGGAACATTGGGGCCGGACGTGCAGGTGGCATGAGTGGGGGGACACTGGCAAGATGTGACCACTGCAGTGGTGACATGAGGGCTGCGGGTGACAACTGAGATGGTAACAGTGGCAAGCTTTGGTGGCACTGCAGTGGGGACAGTGGTACAGAATTGGTGGCACTGTGATGAGGACATGGGGACAGAGGTGGTGGCACTGCAGTGGGGACATTGGCACTGGTGTGACACTGCAGTGGGGACACTGGGGACACGATGGGTGGCACTGTGGAGGGAACAGTGGCACAGACATGGTGGCACTGTGGTGGGGACATTGGGGGCACGGTGGGTGGCACAGCCCAAGGGTCACCACCATGGGGACATGGCTGCGGGGTCGGTGTCACCACAGCTGGGATGTGGCTGTGGGCTGAGTGCCACAACCCTGGGGACACGGCCACAAGTTGGGTGCCAC
Source organism: Lophura nycthemera (assembly GCA_021292215.1). Classification (NCBI taxonomy): domain Eukaryota; kingdom Metazoa; phylum Chordata; class Aves; order Galliformes; family Phasianidae; genus Lophura; species Lophura nycthemera. Next base: position 11,990 of record JADANK010001248.1, on the reverse strand, counting down.
CACCATGGGGACATGACCAGGGGCTGAGTGCCACCACCATGGGGACACGGCCATGGACTGAGTGCCACCATGGGGACACAGCCATGTGCTGAGTGCCACCACCATGGGGACACAGCCACGTGTTGGGTGCCACCACCATGGGGACACAGCCACACACTGAGTGCCACCACCATGGGGACACGGCCATGTGCTGAGTGCCACCACCATGGGGGGACAGCCACGTGCTGAGTGCCACCACCATGGGGACACAACCATGTGCTGAGTGCCACCACCATGGGGACACAGCCACACACTGAGTGCCACCACCATGGGGACACAGCCATGTGTTGGGTGCCACCACCATGGGGACATGACCAGGGGCTGAGTGCCACCACCATGGGGACACAGCCAGGTGTTGAGTGCCACCACCATGGGGACACAACCACACACTGAGTGCCACCACCATGGGGACACAGCCACACGTTGAGTGCCACCACCATGGGGACACGGCCATGTGCTGAGTGCCACCACCATGGGGGTCACAGCCACGTATTGGGTGCCACCACCATGGGGACACGGCCACACATGGGGTGCCACCATTTTGGGGACATGGCCACACACTGAGTGCCACCACCACGGGGACACAGCCACACGCTGAGTGCCACCGTGGGGACGCGGCCCCGTCCCCGTGCTCCCAGCCCCGCACCGAGCGCCCCTCCCCGTTTGCGGCAGGGTTCTCCATCGAGGGCCCGTCGCAGGCCAAGATCGAGTGCGACGACCGCGGCGACGGCTCGTGCGACGTGCGCTACTGGCCCACGGAGGCGGGGGACTACGCGGTGCACGTGGTGTGCGACGACGACGACATCCGCTGCAGCCCCTTCATCGCGCGCATCCGCCCGCCCGCGCCCGACTGCAGCCCCGACAAGGTCAGGGGCGACCCCGTGTCAGCCCGTGTCAGCACGTGTTCTCCCGTGTCAGCCCGTGTCAGCCCATGTTAGCCCGTGTCAGCCCGTGTCAGCCCGTGTTCTCCCGTTGTCCAGTAAAAACCAGGTGTCGGCACCAAGCAGCCATGAGCCGCCCGGTGCAGTCTGTGTCAGCCAATGTCATCCCACCCCCATCCCATCCCCAACCCCACCCCACCTTCACCCCCATCCCACCCCATCCCATCCCATCCCCACCCCATCCCACCCCATCCCATCCCATTCCATCCCACCCCCACCCCCAGTCCACCTCACGCACCCCACCTCACCGCACCCCATCCATCCCAGCCCAGCCCCAACACCCCCCACCTCCACCCCCCCAGCCCAGCACCATCCCCATCCCACCCCATTCCAACCCACCCACCCCACCCCACCCCACTCCATGCCCATCCCCAACCCCATCCCACCTCCATCCCCACCCAGCCCATCCCCATCCCACCCCACCTCACCCACCCCATCCCACCCCACCCCCATCCCATCCCATTCCCTCAGCCCCACCCACCGCCACCCCCAGCCATCCCCATCCCCCCCCACCCCATCCACCCCCCCCCCCACCCCATGCCCAGCCACCCCACCCCACCTCACCCCAACCCACCCCATCCCCACCCCATCCCACCCCACCCCATCCAACCCATCCCACTCCAGCCCCAGCCCCCCCGCCCCAACCCCCACCCCACCTCCCACCTCCACCCCCCCCACCCCAGCCCAGGCCGCATCCCCAAACCCCACCCCCACCCCCACCCAGTACACCCCACCCCACCCCACCCCCACCCACCTCCACTCCCAACCCTCACACCATCCCATCCCTTCCCCACCCCACCCCACCCCCCCCCCCATCCCACCCCTCCCACCCCACCACCCACCACACCCCAACCCATCCCCACCCCACCCAATCCCCTCCCTTCCCACCCCATCCCATCTCATCCCACCCCCCCCCCCACCCACATCCCACCCCACCCCATCCAATCCCCTCCCCTTCCCCTCCCCTCCCCTCCCCCCCCCCCGGTGTCCCCGTGTCCCCTGGGGTGTCCCCTGGGGTGTCCCCAGTGTCCCCTGCGTGTCCCCAACGTGTCCCTGTGTCCCTTGTCCCCATATCCCCCCCATGTCCCCGATATCCCCACCAAATCCCCCCCATGTCCCCACTGTGGACACCCCCATGTCCCCCCCAAGCCCCCCATGTCCACTGTGATCCCCCCATGTCCCCCCCCAAACTCCCCCATGTCCCCAAGGCCCTCAGTGTCTCCAAGCCCCCAATGCTCCCCCATGTCCCCAAGCCCCCAATGCTCCCCCATGTCCCCAAGCCCCCAATGCTCCCCCATGTCCCCAAGCCCCCCATGTCCCTGTGCCCACCCTGTGCCCCCCATGTCCCCCCCATGTCCCCCTGTCCCCCAATGTCCCCAACGTCCCCCCATGTCCCCCCCCACGTCCTCGCTGTCCATTCTGGACCCCCCCATGTCCCCCAATCCCTCAGTTACCCCTCATGTCCCCCCCATATCCCCCATGTCTCCCTGTGACCCCCCCCCTCAGTCCCCCCAGTCCCTCCCATATCCCCATCCCAATCCCTCCCAGTCCCCCCCAGCCCCCCAGGAGGCACCTCCCCTGTGCCCCCCATGTCCATAGTGTCCCCATGCCCCCAGTGTCCCCATGTCCCCCCATGTCCCCCTGTCCATCCCTCTGTCCATCCCCGTGTCCCCATGTCCCCCCCATGTCCCCCCATGTCCCATGACCCCCCATGTCCTTCCATATCCCCCCATGTCCCCGACATCCCCCAAATTCCCCCCCATGTTCCTCTGTGACCCCCCCCTGTCCCTACATGTCCCCCATTCCTGCTTGACCCCCCATCCTTCCCCAAATCCCTCCCCATTTCACTCTGTGTACCCCACCCCATGTCCCCTCCAATGTCCCCCAATTTCCCTATGTGACCACCAATTGTCCACCCAAGTGAACCCCAATGTCCTGCTTTGACCACCCCACGTCCCCCCCCAATCCACCCAATTTACATATGTGGACACCCTATGGTTTTCCCCCCCCATGTCCTAGCTGACCCCCACATGTTCCCACAGTAACCCCCTATGCCCCCACACCCACTCGGGATGACACCAACGCCCCCACAGCTGACCCCACCCGCGTCCCCCCCAAGCGTGAAGGTGCTTGGGTTCAGGGCTGGAGACAAAAATGGGGAGTCATAGTAAAAAGCCAAAAACCAGAAAGTTCTGAGTGGAAGCAAAGACGATGCAGGCAAAGGGGGGGCTGCACATATACGACGGTGGGGGGGGTGGGGGGTGGCCCGGGGGGGGGTGGGGGGCTGGGGGGCTGGGGGGGGGACCAGAGGGATCCATGGGGTTGTGGGGCTTGTGGGGGGGGTCTGGAGGGGTTTATGGGGTTTAGTGGGGGGTCTGGAGGGGTCTATGGGGTGTTATTGGTGGGGGGGTCCCGGGGGGTCCAGAGGGGTCTATGGGGTGTGGGCCGGACTTGGCAGCGGACCTATGGGGTGGTAGGGGGGGGTCGGACGGGGTTTATGGGGTTTAGGGGGAGGCCAGAAGGGGTTTATGGGGTTGTAGGGGGGTTCCAGAGGGTTCTTATGGTGTGTAATGGGGGGGTCTGGAGGGGGTTTGGGGGGTTAGGGGGAGTCTGGAGGGGGTTTGGGGGGTTAGGGGGAGTCTGGAGGGGGTTTGGGGGGTTAGGGGGAGTCTGGAGGGGGTTTGGGGGGTTAGGGGGAGTGGGTCCAGAAGTGTCTATGGGTGTAAGGGGGGTCCAGCGGGGTCTATTTGGGTGTGGGGGGGGATCTGAGGAGTTTAAGGGTTTTCTAGGGGGGGTCCAGAAGAGTTCTATGGGTCTGTGGGGCCGGTCCAGAGGCTCTCAGACGGGGTCTATGGGGTGTATGGGGGGGGGGTCTGAGGCGGTCTATGGGTTAGTGTGGGTTCTGGAGGTATCTATGGGTCTTCTGGGAGAGATTTATGGGATGTGGGGGGGGGTATGGAAGGATCTATGGGGTGTTAGGGGGGGGGGTGTCTGGTAAGGATCTATGGGGAATGTGGGATGGATCTGGAGGACCTATGGGGTGTTTAGGGGGGGGGTCTGGAGGGTTTTCTGGGTGTAGGGGGGGTCCAGAAGGTCTATGGTGGGCTTGCTGTAGGGGGGGCGGGCGGGGGGGAAAGGGATCTATTGCGGTGTTGTAAGGGGGGGTCCGGACGGGTTTACGGGGTGTAGGGGGGGTAAGACGGGTCACGACCAGGGTCTATAGGGGTAGGAGGGGGATCTGTAGGGTGTATGGGCGTGTGGGGGGGGTCCAGAGGGGTCTATGGGGGTATTGGGGGGGGCATCCGCGAGGGGTCTATGGGGGTGTGTAGGGGGATCCAGAAGGGTCTAGGGGTGTGGGGGTTGCGGGTTGGGGATCAGTGGGGTGTGGGGGGACACTGGGGTGAAGGGGGTTCTGGAGCGATCTCTGGGGTGTGGGGGGTCCGGAGGATCTTATGGGTGTAGGGGGGGCCTCCAGAGGGGTCTATGGGGTGTGGGGGGGATCTGAGGATCTGATGGGTGCTAGGGGGGAGCCCTGAGGGGTTATGGGTATGGGGGGGTCCCGAGGGGTATATGCGCGTGTACTGGGGGTCCAGAGGGGTCTATGGGGTTAAGGGGGGGGTCTGGAGGGTTTCTGGGGGGGGGGGGGGCTCTGGAGGGATCTATGGGGTGTAGGGGGGGGTCCAGAAGGGTCTGTGGGATGTAGGGGGGGGTCGGAAGGATCTATGGGGTGTAGGGGGGGTTCCAGAAGGGTATATGGGTGTCAAGGGGGGGGTCCAGGGTGTCTATGGGGTGTGGGGGATCTGGAGGCGTTAGGTTGTCTGGGGGGGTCAGAAGAGTCTATGGGGTGTGTGGCGGGTCACCAGAGGGGTATATGGGGTGTATGGGGGGGGTCAATGAGGGGTCTATGGGGTGTTGTAGGGGGGGGTCTGGAGGGATCTATGGGTTTGGAGAGAATTTATGGGATGTGGGGGTGGGTCTGGAGGGATCTATGGGGTGTAGGGGGGGGTCTGGACGGGGTCTATGGGGTGTGTAGGGGGGGGATCTGGAGGGATCTATGGGGTCGTTAGGGTGGGGGCCTGGAGGGGTTTATGGGGTCTGTATGGGGGGGTCCAGAGGGGTCTATGGGGTTGTTAGGGGGGGTCTGAGGGGTCTATGGGGTGGGTGGGGGGTCTGGAGGGAGCTATGGGATTAGGGGGGTCCAGAAGGGTCTATGGGGTGTAGGGGGTTGTTCTGGAGGGGTTTATGGGGTGAAAGGGAGGGTCCAGAGGGATATGGGATGGGGGGGCCTACGGAGGGGTGGATGGGGTGTCGTTGTAGCGGTGGTATGGAAGGATCTTATGGGGATATGGGGGGTCCCGAAAGGGTCTATGGGGTTGCTAGGGGGGGGTCCAGAGGGGTATATGGTCATGGGGGGGCTCAGAGGGGTCTCTGGGGTGTAGGGGGGGTTCGGGGGGTTTATGGGGTATAAGGGTGCGTCCGGAGGGGTTATGGGGTGTGGGGGGGTCAAAGAAGGGTCTTATGGTGTGTAGGCGGGGATCTGGCAGGGGTTTAGGTGATGTGGTGGGGATCTGGAGGGATCTATGGGGTGTCTAGATGGGGGTCCAGAAGCGTTATGGGTTGTAGGGGGGGCTGGATTGGTTATGGGAGTAGGTGGGTCCAGAGGGATTTGTGGGGTGTTTAGGGTGGGTCGTCTGGAGAGACTGTATGGGGTGTAGGGGGGTCCAGAGGATCTATGGGTTGTGGGGGGGTCCGGACGGGCAATATGGGGGTAGGGTATCCAGAAGGGGGGGGTTTTTTTTTTTCTATGGGGGTGTTAGGGGTGTTCCGGAGGGGTCTTTGGGGTTTATGGGGGGATCTGGAGGGATTATAGGGTGTAGGGGGACGTCTGGAGGGGTTTATCGGGGTGTAGGGGGGGGGCCAGAAGGGTCTATGGGGAGAGTGGGGGGGTTGGGAGACAGGGGGGTGGGGGCGCACAGGGGGTGAAGGGGTCTGGAGGGATCTATGGGGTGTTTTGTAGGGGGGGTCTGGAGGGGTCTATGGGGTGTAGGAGGGGTCGGGACGGGGTCTATGGGTCTGGAGGGGCTGTCATGGGATGTGGGGGGGTGGGGGATCGGGGGTGGGGTCTGGGGTCAGTGAGGGTGGTAGGGTCCTATGGGGTGTAAGGGGGGTCTGGAGGGGTCTATGGGGTGTAGGGGGGGTCCGGAGGGGTTTAAGGGGTGTAGGGGGGGATCCAGAAGGGTCTATGGGGAGTGGGGGGGCTGGGGGATCAGTGGGGTGGGTCTTGGGGGCTGTTATGGAGCTGTTATGGGGCGTTATGGCGTTTTTATGGGGCTGTTATGGGGTTGTTATGGGGCCGTTATGGGGCTGTTATGGGAGGGTTGTGGGGCCATTTTGAGGTCATTATGGGGCTGTTATGGGTTGGTTGTCAGGTTGTTATGGGATGGCTGTGGGGGTGTTACTGGGGCCGGTTATGGGCTGGTTACAGTGGGCTGGGTTGTGGGGCTGTTATGGGAGTTATTGGGGCCGTTATTGGGACGCTTGTGTGGCCTTATGGGGGGCTGATATGGGCGTTTATGGGGACGTTATGGGGCCATTATGGGGCTGTTATGGGACGTTGTTTGGGTCGGCATTGTTGGGTCATGTTATGGGTGCCTGTTATGGGACCGTTATGTGGGGCTGTATGGGGCTGCTTGTGGGGGCCATTATGGGATGGTTGTGGGGCCGTTATGGGACGTTTGGGGCGATATGGGTCATTATGGGCTGGATATGGGGCTGTTTGGGGCCTGTTCTGATGGTGTGGGGCTTGTTATGGGCCGTTAGGTGGTTTTGGGGCTGATATGGGGCCGTTATGGGGCCATTATGGGGCCGTTATGGGATGGTTATGGGGCTGTTATGGGGCCGTTATGGGGCCGTTATGGGATGGCTGTGGGGCCGTTATGGGACGGTTGTGGGGCTGTTGTGGGGCCGATATGGGGCCATTATGGAACGGTTGTGGAGGCCATTATGGGACGGTTGTGGGGCCGTTATGGGGCCGTTATGGGACAGTTGTGGAGCTGTTATGGGGCTGTTATGGGGCCGTTATGGGGCCGTTATGGGACGGCTGTGGGGCCGATATGGGGTGGTTGTGGGGCCGTTATGGAATGGCTGTGGGGCGGTTATGGGGCCGTTATGGGGCCGTTATGGGATAGCTGTGGGGCTGTTATGGGACGGTTGTGGGGCTGTTATGGGGCTGTTATGGGGCCGTTATGGGACGGTTATGGGACAGTTGTGGGACCGTTATGGGGCCGTAATGGGACGGTTGTGGGGTCATTATGGGGCCGTTATGGGGCCGCTATTGGGCCGTTATGGGGCTGTTATGCGATGGTTATGGGATGGTTATGGGGTTGTTATGGGGCTGTTATGGGACGGTTGTGGGGCCGTTATGGGGCCATTATGGGGCTGTTATGGGACGGTTGTGGGGCCGTTATGGGGCCATTATGGGGCTGTTATGGGACGGTTGTGGGGTTGATATGGGGCTGATATGGGGCCATTGTGGGACGGTTATGGGGCTGTTATGGGGCCGTTATGGGATGGTTATGGGGCTGTTGTGGGGCCGTTATGGGGCTGTTATGGGACGGTTGTGGGGTGGTTATGGGGCTGTTATGGGGCCGTTATGGGGCTGTTATGGGACGGCTGTGGGGCCGATATGGGGTGGTTGTGGGGCCATTATGGGATGGTTGTGGGGCTGTTATGGGGCTGATATGGGGCCATTATGGGATGGTTATGGGACAGTTCTGGGACCGTTATGGGGCCGTTATGGGGCTGATATGGGGCTGTTATGGGGCCGCTATGGGGCCGTTATGGGGCCGTTATAGGACGGTTATGGGGCCGTTATGGGGCTGTTACGGGATGGTTATGGGGCCGTTATGGGGCCAATATGGGGCTGTTATGGGGCTGTTATGGGATGGTTATGGGGCTGTTACGGGATGGTTATGGGATGGTTATGGGGCTGTTATGGGACGGTTGTGGGGCCATTATGGGGCCGCTGTGGGGCTGCTCTGGGGCCGTTATGGGGCTGTTTGGGGCGTTTAGGGGGTTTGGGGTGGTTTGGGGCCATTATGGGAGGTTTGGGGCCTGTTATGGGGCGTATGGGGCCATTATGGGGCGTTATGGGGGCGGTTTGGGGCGTTATGGGGCTGTACGGATGTTATGGGGCCGTTATGGGGCCATTATGGGTGTTATGGGGCTGTTAGGATGGTTATGGGGCTGTTACGGGATGGTTATAGGATGGTTATGGGGCTGTTATGGGACGGTTGTGGGGCCGTTATGGGGCCGCTGTGGGGCTGCTCTGGGGCCGTTATGGGGCCGTTATGGGATGGTGATGGGGCCGTTATGGGGCCGTTATGGGATGGTGATGGGGCTGTTATGGGGCCGTTATGGGATGGTGATGGGGCTGTTATGGGGCCGTTATGGGATGGTGATGGGGCTGTTATGGGGCCGTTATGGGATGGTTATGGGGCCAATATGGGGCCGTTTGGGGATGGCTGTGGGGCCGATATGGGGCCGTTATGGGATGGTTATGGGGCTGATATGGGGCCGTTATGGGACGGTTATGGGGTTGTTATGGGGCCGTTATGGGATGGCTGTGGGGCCGATATTGGGCCGTTATGGGATGGCTGTGGGGCTGTTATGGGGCCGTTTTGGGACGGCTTGGGGCGTTATGGATGGTTTGGGGCCGATAGGGGCCGTTATGGGATGGTGTGGGCTGGTTTGGGGGCCTTTTGGGCGCTTGTTGGGGCCGTTTGGGATGGTTATGGGCGAATGGGGCCGTTATGGGATGGTTATGGGGCTGATATGGGGCCGTTATGGGACGCTTGTGGGGCCGTTATGGGATGGTTATGGGGCCGATATGGGGCCGTTATGGGATGGTTATGGGGCTGATATGGGGCCGTTATGGGACGCTTGTGGGGCCGTTATGGGATGGTTGGGCCATATTGGGCCTTTATGGACGGTTATGGGGCCATTTGGGGTGTTAGGGTGGTTATGGGCTGTTATGTGGCGTTATGGGATGGCTGTGGGGGCCGATATTGGGCCGTTATGGGATGGCTGTGGGGCTGTTATGGGGCCGTTTTGGGACGCTTGTGGGGCTGTTATGGGATGGTTATGGGGCCGTTATGGGGCCGTTATGGGATGGTGATGGGCCGTTATGGGGCCTTATGGGAGGTTTGGGCCAAATGGGGTGTTTTTTGGGGAGGCTGTGGGGCTGATATGGGGCCTTATGGGAGGTTATGGGGGCTTATGGGCCGTTTGGGCCGGTTATGGGGTTGTTATGGGGCCGTTAGGGATGGCTGTGGGGCCGATATTGGGCCGTTATGGGGGGGTGGGGGTGTGGGGTGTTATGGGGCCGTTTTGGGACGCTTGTGGGGCCGTTATGGGGCCGCTATGGGGCCGTTATGGGGCCGTTATGGGATGGTTATGGGGCTGTTATGGGGCCGTTATGGGGCTGTTATGGGACGGTTGTGGGGTCGATATGGGGCCGCTGTGGGGCCGTGGTGACGGCTGCTGGTGGCTGCGCAGGATGCGGAGGGCTGCCCGGTGGACGTGGCGGTGAAGGACAACGGGGACGGGACGTTCGGCTGCCGCTACATCCCCTGCAAGGCCATCAAACACACCTTCAGCATCACGTGGGGCGGCGTCAGCGTCCCGCGGAGCGCCCTGCAGGGTCTGTGCTGCGCGGGGGGGGGGCGGGGGGGGGGTGGGGTGTGGGTGTGGGGGGTGGGGGTGGCAATGGGGTGGGGGGTGGCTATGGGGTGGGGTTTGGGGGTGGTTGTGGGTGGGGGGTTAGGGATGGGGGTTGGGGGTGGCTATTGGGCGGTGGGTGGGATGTGGCGGGTGGCAATTGGGGCGGGTGGGGGGGTGGGGTGGGGGGTGGGGGGGGGCAGATGTGGGGTGGGGGGAGTGGGGTGGGGTTGGGGGGGTTGGGGGGGCTATGGGGTTGCGGGGGGATGTGAGGTGGCAATGGGGTGAGGGAGGCTGGGGGGAGGTTTGGGGGGTGGCTGTGGGGTGGAGGGCTGAGGGGTGGGGGGGGGGTGGTGGGGTGGGGGGGGTGGGGGGGGGCGGGGGGGAAGTTTGGGGGGGGTGTGGGGTGGGGAGGCTGGGAGGGGGGGGGGGTTTGGGGGGGGGTGTTGGGGGGTGGGGTGGGTGGCAATGGGGTGGGGGGGGGGGGGGGGGGTTGGGGGGTGACTATGGGGGTTTGGGGGTTGGGGGGTGGCGGGGGTGGGGATTGTGGGGTTTGGGGCAATGGGTTGGGGGGTGGCTATGGGGTGGGGGAGGCTGGGGGGAGAGGTTTGGGGGGTGGTGTGGGGGGGTGGTGAGGGGGGTGGGGGGGGTGGGGGGAGTGGGTGGCTTGGGTTGGGGGGGGGTGGGGGGGGGGGCAGGTTGGGGTTGGGGGTGGCTGTTGGGGTGGGGGGGTACAGGGTGGGGGAAGGGTTGGCATGGGGTGGTGGGTTGGGTGGCTATGGGGTGGGGGGGGATTAGAGTGGGGTTGTGAGGTGATGTGGGGTGGGGGGTGGGGGTGGGGGTTGGGGGATGGCTATGGGGTGGGGGACTGGGGGAAGGCTGGGGGGGGGATTTGGAGGGTGGTGTTGGTGGGGGGGTTGAGGGGTGGGGGAAGGGGTTGGTATGGGGGGGGGGGCAGATGTGGGGTGGGGGGATTTTTGGGTGGGGGTTTGGGGGGGGGGGCTATGGGGGTGTGGGGGGTTGGGGGGGCTATGGGGTGGGGGGGGTTTTGGGGTTTGGCTTATGGGGTGGGGGGGGGGTGGCTGTTGGGGTGGGGGGATTGGGGGGCTGTGGGTGGGGGTTGGGGGGGGCTTGGGGTGGGGGGGTGGGGGGTGGCTTTGGGGGTGGGGGTTAGGGGTGGTAGGGGGGGGGTTGGGGGTGGCTATGGGGTGGGGGTTAGGGGGTGGCTATGGGGTGGGGGGTGAGGGGTGGCTATGGGGTGGGGGCGGCTGGGGGCTGTGGGTGCCATTGGACTGCGTGGTCGGGCTGCAGTGGGGAAGGGGCCTAAAGCAAGAAAGGCCCCCAAAAGCCCTGCTTAGGGCTTCTTTGAACCCGCAAAAGCGCCGGCCCTGGGGGCTGGCAGCTGCTGGGGCACGGGGATCTGTGGGGCACGGGGATCTGTGGGGCACGGGGATGTGTGAGTGCCGTGGACGTGTGGGGCTCCCAGATCTATGGGGCACAGGGATCTATGAGGCTCACAGATCTGTGGGGCACAGGGATCTATGGGACTCACAGACGTGTGGGTCCCGTGGATGTGTGGGGCACAGGGATCTATGGGGCACGGGGATCTATGGGACACGGGGTCTATGGGGCTCACAGATCTATGGGGCTCACAGATCTATGGGGCACAGGGATCTGTGGGGCACGGGGATCTATGGGGCACGGGGATCTATGGGGTACAGGGATCTATGGGGCATGAGGATCTGTGGGGGCTTCACGGATTATGGGGTACAGATCTGTGGGGACGGGTTAGGGCCGGGGACGTGCGGGGGGGCCGTGGGATGTGTGGCTCACAGATCTAGGGGCCGGGGTTCTGTGGGGCTCAGGTCTATAGGCACGGGGTCTATGGGGACGGGGATCATGGGGCCTCACAGAGGTGGGTCCTGTGGTTGGTGGGGCCCGGGGGATCTTGGGGAACGGGAATCTATGGGGCCAGGGGGTGTGGGGTGCCGGGATTGTGTGGGGCTCACAGATCTATGGGGCAGGGGATCTGTGGGGCAGGGGGTCTATGGGTCCCAGATGGTGGGTCCCGTGGATTGTGGGGCACGGGGCCTATTGGGCACGGGGGGATTAGGGGGCACGGGGTGTGTGGGGCTCCAAATGTGGGGTCCCCTGGATGTGTGGGGCCGGGGATCTATGGGGCAGGGGGTGATCTATGGGGACGGGGATGTGGGGTCCCGTGGATTGTGGGGCACGGGGCCCATGGGGGCACGGGGGTGTGTGGGGTCACGATGTGTGGGTCCCCTGGATGTG
>JADANK010001234.1:0-15074 GCA_021292215.1 Lophura nycthemera | reverse complement strand
TTTTTTTTGGGGAAAAAAATTTGTTTAAAAAAAGCACAGGAATAGCAGAAGGTTAAAGTCTGCAACGAGGCTTTGTTAGAAATGAACAACCAGTTAATAAAAACGTTGCATTCTGGACATGCATCACAACACCAATGGCAGAACCCAACGCTCTGAGCTGCGGAGGGGGGATAGAAGAGGAAAACCACACAGAATTCATCAAATCGTTGTGTTTTGCAGAGAAAAACCACCACTTTTCTGACAATTAATGGCAGCGTGGAGCTCTGAGGAGGACTTTCCTAAAAGCACTACGGAAAATATTCAGTTTGGAGGCAGATGTGTCAAAAATCAACGAAGGAAACAGGGCAGCTGTCGGGGTTTTGGTGCTCGGTTGGTGAGAATGGCGGAAATGGAGCTGAAGCGATGGATTTTGGGGTGAATTCGGGGGGATTTGGGGCTGACCTGCCGGCGGAGGAGCTGGCGGAGGGCGGCTGGTTGTAGCTGGGGTAGGAGGAGGTCTGCCCGTAGGAGGGCTGGGAGCTCTGCCCACCGCCGTAGCCTCCGCTGCTGCCGTAGGTGGGCGGCGTCGACTGCGTGCTGTAGCCTGGAAAATGGGAGAAAAAAGGGTCAGATTGGTCAAAACGGGTGAAAAAGTGGGAGTAGGGGAGGGAAGGAGGGGGTGGGGGTGGGGAAGGGGGGGGATTTGGGGGATTTGGGACAAAAAGGAGGGGGTGGGAGGCAGGACGGGGGGATTCAGAAAGGTGAAAAGGATTCGTGAGAGGAACTGAAGGGGTTTGGGGATGAAAAGTGGAGATTTGGGGTGAAAAAGTGAGGATTGGGGAAAATGAAGATCTGGAACAGAAGTGGAGGTTTCTGAGGTAAAGAGTGGGGATTTGGTGCCTGAAGTGGAGATCTGGGGTGAAAAAGGAGGATTTGGGGATGGAAAAGCAGAGATCTGGGTCACAAAAAGGGGGTTTAGCATCAACACACACAGATTCTGGAAAAAAAAAAGTGGTGATTTGGAGAGAAATGAGATCTGGAGCAAAAATGTGAAAATCCGAGGGGAAAATATCGAGGTTTGGGGTCAAAGCTTCAGAATTTGGGATCAAAAATGGGGATCCACAGACAAAAAAATCAGAGTTTGGGGAAGAAAGTGAAAACGGACATGAAAAAGTGTGGAGTGGGTTTCCAAAAGGGGCATTTCGTACCAATAAAAACAGATGGAGAAAACAAGGCGATGGGAAATGAAAAAGGGGAATTTGGGGTCAAACTGTTGAGATCAGAAATCAAACAAAGGGTTTTGGGGGCAAAAAGGGCGAAGTGGAGTCAGAAAGGGCAGATTCGGGGTCAGACAATGTGGATTTTAGAACAAAAAAGGGGGGATTTGGAGACAAAAAGTGTAAATCTGGGGGTCAAAATGCGGCGCTTTGGAATAAAAAGCAGGAGGAAAGTGGGGATCCGAGGGAGAAAGGCATTTTGCTGCAAAATTGGGGATTCGGGGTTAAAAAGCGGAGATCTGGAGGGAAGAGATGCTGGGTTGCGACCACAATATGAGAATAATGAGTGAAGAAGGAAAGATTTGGAGCTGAAAACTGAAAATCCAGAGCCAAAAGGTGGGAATTTGCGGAGGAAAAGAAAGGATTTGGGGCAAAGAAGCAGAGACTGGAGTTAAAAAGAAGAGACTAGAGATCAGAAAGGCCGATGCGGGGTTAAAAATGGGATTCGTGGCTGGAAAACAAAGGGGATTTGGGGTGAAAAAGCCGAGTTTCGGGTTGGAAGAGCAGAGATGCGGGGGGTGAGATGGGGAGGGGGGAGCGGTGCCTACTGCTCTGCGCCTGTCCGTAGGAGGAGCTGTAGCTGCTCTGGCTGTAGGCCGCCCCGTCGGCCGGCTGGCTGTAGCTGCTGTAGCTCTGCTGCCCGTAGGGTTGGCTGCTCTGCTGCGAGTAGCCCTGTGTCGGCGGGGCTGGGTACGCCCCGTAGCTGTCGGGGGGGAAATCCAGTGGGTTTTGGGGTTTGGAGGCAATACGGGGGGTCGGGGGGGTGGGGGGGGACGTACCTCTGTGTCGCCGTCTGGCTGTAATCTGCGGGGAGAGGCAGAGCGCGGCGTTAAACAAGGCGTGTTTGGGGGGAATCAGGGCAATTTGGGGCCGTTCTGCTATACTTTGCTACATCCACGTTTGTAGGATCTTCGTTAATTGTCGCAGGGGTGTTAATTTGGTGCCAAAATAGGGCAGCTCTGTGTTACTTATAGCTGTGGTTTGTGTGTGCTCTGTCTGATGAGTGCGTGTTTCTCAGGCCTCAATCTGGGCCTGACCCGCATCAAAACGGGGGTCAGATCCCCAATACAACATGGATAAGACCTACACCAAAACGTGGGTCTGACCCGCATCAAAACAGGGGTCTGACCCGCATCAAATTGTGGGTCAGATCCACAGCACAAGATGGATCAGTCTCACATCAAAACGTGGGTCAGACCTGAATCAAAACGGGGGTCAGACACCCAATACAACATGGGTCAGACCTACATCAAAACGTGGGTCAGATCCACATCAAAATTGGGTCAAACCTTCATCAAAATGTGGGTCAGACCCACAGCACAACGTGAATCAGACCTGTATCAAAATGTGGGTCAGTATCACATCAAAACGTGGGTCAGACCCGCATCAAAACGGGGGTCAGACCCACAGCACAATGGGGGTCAGTCTCACATCAAATTGGGGGTCAGACCCGCATCAAAATGTGGGTCAGACCCGCATCAAAACGTGGGTCAGACCCCCAATACAACTTGGGTCAGACCTGCATCAAAACAGGGATCACTATCACATCAAATTGTGGGTCAGACCTGCATCAAAACAGGGATCACTATCACATCAAATTGTGGGTCAGACCTGCATCAAAACGTGGTTCAGTCCCACAGCACAATGTAGGTCAGACCCGCATCAAAACGGGGGCCAGACACCCAATACAACATGGGTCAAACCTGCATCAAAATGTGGGTCAGACCTGCATCAAAACAAGGGTCAGACCCACAGCACAACATGGATCAGACCTGCATCAAAACGTGGGTCAGACCCACAGCACAACATGGGTCAGATCTTAAACAAAACGTGGGTCAGACCCACAGACAACGTGGGTGACAACGCTGCCCAGCTCCGCTCCTCTCCTGCCCGAATCTCCACCCGAATCCACCCATCCCACACCGTGATTCTGGGTCAATTCATGCCAATACCAGATCCCATTTTTGAGCCCGTTTCTGTCCCTCCCACATCATGATTTTGTGTCAAATTAAGTAAACTTCCCATCACATCTTTGTCTCAATTTTTGCCAACTCCTCCCCAGTTCTTTTGTGCCAATTCCACTACGTTCCCTTTGTTGCTTCCTGTGACCTTTCCGCTTTTTCCCAGTTCAATTACCATCGATTCTCACCCCCACACCGCTTCTGCCATTACAAACATTACCTAACATCCCCCTAAACTTTCTGCACCACTTTCCTCTTGTTTGCGTGCAAAACCCCATCAACACCCACCAAAATTCACACCAAACATTCGGCAGCGAGTGACAAAACCAGAGATGTTGGTCGGGTCCATTGCTGCCAAACTTTGTGCTCGGAATTTCTGACAATTTGCATCAAAATCTGCTTCAATTCCCCTCAAATCGCATCAAAATCTCAAACTTGCAGCGAACTGGTGACAAAATCTGGGTCAGTTTTGCCCATTTATGTCAATTCATGTCAACACTGGGGTCAAAAGGACATCAGTTCCCACCCATGTATCACAAATTCCATCAGATCTGTACGATAAATTCACTCACACTGAAACTGGTGCCCATCTGAGCCAAATTCACCTTCACTCGGATCAAATTCACCTTTATTTGGGCCAGATTCACCTTTATCTGGGCCAAAATCCACCTCATGTGGGGCCAGAACTCACCTTAATTGGGGCCAGAACCCGCCCAAACTTGGGCCGAATCCACCTCAATATGGGTCATATTCATCTTAGTTTAGACCAAATCCACCTTAATATGGGCAACGTTTATCTTAATCTGGGCCAAATCCACCTTAATTTGGGCCAAAATTCACCATTTCTCAGCGATTTAACAAAAAAGAGTTAAGAATCACTGAGTTCCCATTGTCACTTCATAACAAATACGTGTGCAGAAATTTGTAAATCCACATCAAAAAACCCCAAACAGACCTTTATGCCAAAATATCACTGTGCTCAAAGAAGTCACACAGACACACATACAGATATCGATGGTTTTGATGCTTAAAATGCTTTTAATTACAACCAAACCTTCGAGTTTTAACGCTCCTCCTTATGTGAGGCATCAAACTCTGCGTCGTTCCCACACAAAGAGGTACAAAAAAGACCCTTTTTCTGTACGTTTTTCCCCAAAGACGCCCCATCCAATCTCCATATACTGAAGCCTCACTGCTACAGCCCAACACAACCCACAAAGCGGGGACGTTTATTCACATTTGTGAATATAACACACGACCCCCCCCTCCCCAAGGCCTCATTCACCCCCAATTACATACAAAGAGTGAAAAAACCCTCATTCAACACCCACCAAAATAATTCGAAATAAAGATTCCAACGCCTCATCCTTTTTTGGAAGGGAATTCCCCAAATTACGCCCATTTCCCCGTGAAATGAAGGGGATCGCACCCCCTAAATGCCCCCCCCCCACCCCCCACATCCCCAAAGCCCCCCGGGGAGGGGGGAGGTGAGAGGGGAGCTGCCGGCCCCATAGGAATGAATGGGGCGGAGGACCCGGATGTAGCACTGCGGCGGCGCCACCGCGCATGCGCGGCGCACACAAAATGGCGGCGGTGGCGCAGCGGGAAAACCGCGCCCCACAAAATGGCGGCGGGGAGGAAGGGGGGCGGGAGGAGGAGGGGAGCAGAGGGGGGTCCTAGTCCCTACAGGCCCCCCAAAAAGACCCCCCCGGGAATTCGCCCCGACCTAACCCGAATTTAAACCACGACAAACAACAACCAAAATCAAGGTTTAACGATTAAACTCCCGATTTCGATTTACCCGCGATTTTTCTTGGCGTGGTTTTTTTAAACGCTTTGTTTCCGTTTCCCGCCGCGCTTTGTCTGCGCGCCGCCCCCCCCCCCAACCGCTTTGTTTCCTTGAGGTAAAAATTATCCCAAATCCGCAAATATTTTTTATATCGACGACAATAAAGCGATATTTGGTTGCCTCGCTAAGAAATTCACTCAGAAACGCAATAAAAATCCGATAAAAAATGCGAAAAGGGGGGGGAGAATATATAATTCGCTAAATTGAAAGACCTTACCCACCCCCCGAAATCACCCACACATGACACAAAAATTGGACAACAATAACGCCGATTTTTTGTCGTAACATCGCAAGCCGCGCTTTTCCGGTTGTCGAGAAATTACACATACAACAACGGCGTTTTGAGGAAAAAAAATTCACGATTAAAGTATCGCTGAGGACAACGCTCATTCACGGCGATGGCAGCAAGTAAAAACTACAATTAAGCAGTTTTTTTTAATTGGTCTTTACCGCGTGTAATTAATATTCGGCTAGTAAAACTGAAATTAGTAAGTATAGTTGTAAAATTAAGTAAAAATACACTTTTTTTCTGGGTAAAATCCGGAATTAAAGCGGTGTTGATCTGCTCCGCTCGCTCCTCCCGAACTTCACCGAAATAATTAAAAAAAAAAACAAAACAAAACAAAACAACTTTATAACGAATTCTTTCATTGTAATTAAAGCCAAGCTGTTTAATTACGAAAAGCTGAGGAAAAAAACACAAAAAAAACGTTGTTTTTTAAGAACAACCGTTGAAGAAAAATTACTACCCCTCCCCCCCCCCCCCCCCCCCCCCGCCCGCCCTCAATCACAGCAAGGAACAAAAACTCGGCCGTTATTTCCGATTTTTGCCATAAATTTCCTCGTTTTTTCCACAGAAAACAAAACAATCCCTCTTTGCGCTGACGGAAAATGCAACAAAAAGGGTTTTTTGTAGGCAAACAAAAGGCACTGAAGTGCGGCGGTGCTTTTACCTCCCCCCCCCCCCCTCCGCCCGACTTCCGCTTCCCGCCATGGAACAAAGCGCGAGAGGAACACTGTGAATCGGGAATGACGCTATTACATTCCTCACAAAAGGCCATCATCGGACGGGATGGAAAATGGCAAGAAAGAAAAAAAAAAAAGGATTTTCTGAGGAAAAAATCGTGGAAAAATAAAAAAAAAGCAGCGCTCAACCGCCACCGCGGGCACGGCTGCGAAGAACACGAATGAACGCTTGTCCTGAAAAAATAAAATTATGGAGTTCACCACACACACAATTAAAACTGACCCCAGGTCCCGCGGTTTTTTGTGAGGAGAAAAGACCAAAATTGCGGATTTGTGAGGAAAAAAATCATTGAATAAATCCGTTATCAAACCGCCCCCCCTCCCCAAATCGCAGCCAACAAAGGAGAGCCGCCTCTCATTAACGGCCCTAATTAACGACCTTAATTAACGCCGTCATCGCTTCTTTCGCTATAATAAACACCACACTGTATAATAACGGAATATTGGGGAAAAAAAAATGATTTTATGAAGAAAAATCGCGAAATAAACCGCCGGCAAACCAACCCCCCCCCCCCATTACAGCCAACGGAACCGACCCGCATTAATTAACGCCGCTAATTAACGCCGCTCATTAACGCCCCGACCCACCTCCAACCCCGCCACGGAAACCACGGTTTATAACAAACAAAATACGGAAAAAAAAAAAGAGAATTTTGTGAAAAAACCCGTTGAATAAACCGTTATTACACCGCAGCCCGTCGCGTTCGTCACGACGCTCGCAATTAACGCCGCTAATTAACGCCGCTAATTAACGCTTTTCCTCCGCTACACCCAGAATCGCGCTTTTTAACGGCACCGCGTGGGGAAACGAACCGTTTTTGTGAGGAAAAAGAAAAAAAAAAGGAAAAAAACAGCCTCACCGAACCGCCCCCCCCCCCCCCCCACGCCGCAGCGCACAAAAGAAACCCCATTTCCCACCCCTTATAATTGTTCCCTTAAACACAACACCCCCGCATGCACTCAGCCCTCGCAATTAACCTGCCCTCCTCAATGTTAACGACCCCTCTCCATCAAATAACCGACAAAAAAAAATAAATTACATTTAGAAACAACGATCTCTGAATACCCCCCCCCCCCATCCCCAATGTCCCGCACGCGCCACACCAGCCGCCCCCCCCCTCCCAACAATTCCGCCATTTTGGGACCCCCCCCATAACAGCAGCCGCCCCTCATCGTTTCACGCCCCCCCCCCCGCTCATGGACCCCCCCCGTGGCCGCGGTTTTTCCCCGCCGTACCGTTGGAGGCCATGGCGCTCCCGCCCTGCCGGCCGCTGCCCCATCCGTACGTTGCGCTCGTTAGAGTGCTCCCCTCGGCCCGCTACCTTCCCTCTTCATTACTTTTCGCTGTCTCCGCCCCCTCGCTGCCTCGGCGCGCTATTTGCTACGCCGCCCGGATAGAATTGAGCGGCAACATAGCGCGCAGGACGTTCTGCGTGCGGTCAACCGACGGAGCGTACCATAGAGGACGAAGCGCGGCACGCCTATGGCACAGGGTGAGTACCCTATAGAAACCCCTAGAAACCCCATAAGGGCCCTCGGCCGCTAACAGGGACCCTACTGGAACCCCAGCGGGCTCTGTGTGCTCTGTACGGGACCCTCTCTACCCCCCAACAGCCTGAATCCCCCCCCCCCCCCCCAGAGGGGCCAGGGGACTCAATTCTCCTATAGGAACCCCATAAGGACCCTCAATGACTTTTATTCCCCTATAGGGACCCTATAGAAACCCCATAGGGGCCCATTGAATCCTGTTTTCTTATAGGAACTCCATAAGGACCCTCAATGGCCTTCATTCCCCTACAGGGACCCCATAGAAACCCCATAGGGGCCCTCATTGACCCCCATTCTCCTATAGGATCCCCATAAGGGACCCTCAATGACTTTCATTCTCCTATAGGGACCCTATAGAAACCCCATAGGCACCCACATCGACCCCTATTTTTCTACAGGAACCCCTTAAGGACACCCAGTGGCTTTCATTCCCCTACAGGGACCCTATAGAAACCCCATAGGGGCCCTCATTGAGCTCTGTTCTCCTATAGGAACCCCATAAGGGTCCCAATGGTCTTCATTCCCCTACAGGGACCCTATAGAAACCCCATAGGGGCCCTCACTGACCCCTATTCTCCTATAGGAGCCCCATAAGGGCCCTCAATGACCTTCATTCCCCTATAGGAACCCTATAGAAACCTCCTGCAGCCTCCATTCCACTATAGGGACCCTATAGGAACCCCTAATGACCTTAATTCCCCTATAGGGACCCCACAGAAGCCCATAGAGGCCCTTAATCCCTAACAGGACCCCTATAGAGACCCTCAAATCCCACGAGTGGGACCTACTTTATCAAAATCCATATATCCTCTATAGGGGACCCCCAAAAAAAAAGGGACATACTATAGGTCCCAGGGGGGGGGGGAACCCTTTTAGGGTTCCCCTGCTGGGAGTCTGTGGGGACAGGGATTGGCCCATATTATAGCAAATCGTCAGGGCTAAGAATTAGCTGGGGGGGTGGGGGTGGCGGGGGGTGAGCGGGGGGGGGATAGGTGGGCCCTATAGGGCTGGCAGCAAGAAAGGATTTTGGTGAGGGGTCGGTAAGTTATGGGGGCTATAGGGGGAGATGGGGGCTATAGGGGGGGTTTCTGGGGGGCAGATTGGGGAGTTATAGGGTCTATAGGGGGAATTATGGGATCTCATGGGGGGGCTGGGGGGAGGTTGGGGGGCTATAGGAGGTTGTCAGATCTATAGGGGAGCTGCAGGGGTTATAGGGGTGTTATGGGGCCTATAGCAGAGTGGGGGGGCGTATGGGGGGGGTACAGGGAAGCTATTGGGATCTATAGGGTCCCCTATAGCGTGGACGGAGTGCTATAGGGATCATTAGTGAGTAAGGGGTCCCCTATAGGGCTGAGCCCCACCTGTGGCTCCCTACAGCCTCATATAGGGCCGAAGCCCCCCTATGGGGTCTCTGCAGTGTCTCCTATAGGGCTGAGCCCCAACCCCTCCCCACCCCTATAGGGCCAAAGCCCCCCTTGGTGCCGCAGTTCCCCTTAGGGCTGGCCCCCCCTGTTCCCCTACACCCCCCCTTTTTCCCCCATTTAAGGGGGCCCCCCCCAAAACCCCCCTATGGGGCCCTCTGCAGATCTCCTTAGGGTGAGCCCCAACCCTGCTCCCCACAAAAGCCCATTAGGGCGAAGCCCCCTAGGGGGTCCCTGCAGTGTTCCTTAGGGCTGAGCCCAACCCTGGGCCTCCCTAAGCCCATATAGGGGCTGAGCCCCCGGGCAGGGGCGGGGGGTCCCCTATAGGGCTGAGCCCCAACCCTGTCTCCCCACAGCCCAAAGGGCAAGCCCCCGGCAAGGGTTTTGGGGTCCCATGGGTGAGCCCCAACCCTGTCTCCCCTACAGCCTCATAAGGGCTGAAGCCCCCCTATGGGGTCCTTGCAGGTCCCATAGGGTGAGCCCCATCTTGTGGGTCCTTAAAACCCCCAGGGCCCCTCCCTTAGGGCCGAAGCCCCCCTATGGGGTCTCTGCAGATCTCCTTATTTAAGGGCTGGGGCCCCGGGGCCCCACCCTGGCTCCCCCTACAGCCTCTTAAGGGCCGAAGCCCCCATGGGTCTCTGCAGTCTCCTTGGGTGGCCCAAACCCTGTCTCTCCTACAGCCTCATATGGAGATGAAGCCCCCCTATGGGGACTCTCCAGTGTCTCCTATAGGGCTGAGCCCCAACCCTGTCTCCCCTACAGCCTCATATAGGCGAAGCCCCCAGGGGGCTCGCATGCTCCTAAGGCTGAGCCCCACTGTCTCCCTACAGCCCATAAGGGCTGAAGGGCCCCCCAGGGTCTCTGAGCCTCCTAAGGGTGGCCCCACCTTGGCCCCCTAAGGCCTCATATAGGGCCGGAACCCCCCTAGGGGTCTCTCGCTCCCCTATAGGGCTGACCCCAACTTGGCACCCCCCCTATGGGGACTCCCTGGGCTCCCTATAGGGCTGGCCCCAAACCCTTCCTCCCACAAAGCCTCAATAGGGCCCCCTTTAGGGGCTCTCAGTCCCTATAGGGTGACCCCACCTTTGGTCCCCTACAGGCCTCAATTGGGTGAACCCATGGGGCTTGGGCCCCCTAAGGGCTGAGCCCCAACCCCCTGGCCCCCCACCGCCTCATTAGGGCCTGAAGCCCCCAATGGGGGTTCCGGGTCCCTATTGGGTGAGCCCCACCCCTGGGCTTCCCCTACACCCTCAATATAGGGCCCGAATCCGCCCTTTATGGGGTCTCTGCAGCACCTCCTATAGGGCTGACCCCCCTTTTCCCCCCCCCCCCAGACTACCATGACGTCGGCGTGGGCTCTGGTGGAGGCTCAGGGCCCCCTGCTGGAGGAGCGGCTGCTGCGGGCGCCCGGCTGGGAGCTGCTGGAGGGGCTTCGTGGGTTGGGGGCTTTGGCAGCCAGCGAGGAGGCGGCGTTGGGACCCCCGGGGGGTCGCGATTGGGTGCGACGGCTGAGGGCCGTGATGTTGGCGAAGGGGGAAGGGGGTGCAGGGGCGAGCGGAGGGTCCCTGAACGGCTGGAAAAACCGGGGGTTTCGGTTAAGGGCTGGGGGGGGGGGGGTCCGATATGGGTGGGGGTCAGCCTAGGGGTGGGGGTGGGGGTCAGCCTATGGTGGTTGGTTGGTGAGTGGGGGGGGGGTCACGTATGGGTGGGGGGTACCCTAGGGGTGGGGGTAACAGGGGGGGTTAATGGGGGGGTGGGATGGGGGGGGGGCCAAATTGGGTAGGGGGGGGGTCCCTATGGGTGGGGGGGGGCCACCCTATGGGGGGGTGGGAGTGGGGGTCACCTATGGGTGGGGGTTGTGGAGGTGGGGGGGGGTCCAACATGGGTTGGGGGGGTTCACTTTGGGTTCCCCTATGGGGGGGGGGATGGGGGGTTGGGGTGGGGGTTCGCCTAGGGGGGGGGTGGTGAGGGGGGGGGTCCACCTTTGGGTGGGGGTCACCTATGGGTGGGGTCACCTATGGGTTGGGGGTGGTGGAGTGGGGGGGTTCCATGGTTGGGGGGGGTTACCTTTGGGGCGTGGGGGGCCCCTATGGGTTGGGGTGGGGGTTTCCCTATGGGGGGGGGTGGGAGGGGGGGGGTCACCTAATGGGTGGTGGGTGGTGAGGTGGGGGGGGGGGGGGGGGTTCTTTTATGGGGGGGGGTTCCCCTATGGGTGGGGGGGGTCCAACTAGGGTGGGGGTGGGAGTGGGGGTCAGCCTATGGGTGGTGGTGGGTGATGGGGGGGGCCACTATGGGTGGGGGTCAGCCTATGGGTGGGGGGTCAAAACATGGGTTGGGGGTGGGAGTGGAGGGGGTCACCCTATGGGTGGGGGGGCACATATGGTGGGGGGTCCCCTATGGGTGGGGGGGGAAACATATGGGGTGGGGGTGGAGTGGGGGTCAGCCCTATGGGTTGGTGGTGGTGGTGGGGGGGGGGTCCCCACTTAATGGGTTGGGGGGTCCCCTATGGGGGGGGGTCACATTATGGGTGGGGGGTGGGAGGGGGGGGTCCCTATGGGTGGGGGGGTCCACCATTATGGGGGGGGGGGTTCCCCCGGATGGTTGGGGGGGGGTTCCCTATGGGTGGGGGGTAAAGGGGGGGGTCCAAAGCCCTATGGGGGTGGGGTGATGGGGGGGGTCCCTAGGGGGGGGGGTAAAACCTATGGGTGGGGGGTTATGGATGGGGGTCCCTTAAGGGGTGGGGGTTCCGAATTTGGGGGGGGGTTTCCCCTAATGGGTGGGGGGGGGTACACACTATGGGGGGGGGGGGGAGTGGGGGCCCTATGGGTGGTTGGTGGTTGAGGTTGGGGGTTCCCCTATGGTGGGGGGTCACCATT
The DNA here is from genome assembly GCA_021292215.1 of Lophura nycthemera. NCBI lineage: Eukaryota > Metazoa > Chordata > Aves > Galliformes > Phasianidae > Lophura > Lophura nycthemera. Next base: position 3,137 of record JADANK010001234.1, on the reverse strand, counting down.
ATGGGTGGGGGGGGTTGGGCAACCCTATGGGTTGGGGTGGGAGGGGGGTTAGCCTATGGGGTGGGTTGGTGGTTGATGGGGGGGGTTCCACCCTATGGGTGGGGGGTCAGCCTATGGATGGGGTCACACTATGGGGTGGTAGTAGTGGGGGTGGTCACCTCATGGGTGGGAGTCACCCTATGGTTGGGGGTCACTCTATGGTTGGGGGGTCACCCTATGGGTGGTGGTGGTGGTGCTGAGGGGGTGTCATCCTTGTGGTGGGGGTCACCCTATAGGTGGTGGTGGTGGGGGGGATCACCCTATGGGGGGTGGTGGTGGTGGTGGGGGGGGTCACCCCATGGTTGGGGGTCACCTATGGGTGGTGGGGGTCCTACAGGTGATGACAGTCACTCCACAGGTGGTGGTGGTGGTCACCACATGGGTGGTGTCCTACAGGCGGTGGTCCTACGGGTGTTCGGTGTCTTCTCCCGTAGATTTCAACAACCCTACACCCCATACCCCACCACCACACCCCTCTGACTGTCCCTGGTCCTACAGGCGGTGGTCCTACAGCTGTTGTCCCTACGGGTGTTTCCTGCCTTCCCCTTTGTAGATTTCTACAACCCAACACCCAACCATCACCCCCTCCAACTGTTCCCCCCTATGGGTGTCGCTCACCCTACGTCTGTTTCCCCTATGGGTGTTGCTCTTCCTACAGGTGTTGCTCACTCTACAGGTGTTGCTCATGTTGTTCATCCTACAGGTGTTGTCCCTTCAGGTGTTTCCTGTCTTCCCCTTTATAGACTTCTACAACCCAACACCCAACCATCACCCCCCTCCAACTGTTCCCCTTACAGGTGTTGCTCACCCTACAGCTGTTGTCCCTACAGGTGTTGCTCACCCTACAGGTGTTGTCCCTACAGGTGGTGTTCACCCTACAGGTGTTGCTCACCCTACAGCTGTTGTCCCTACAGGTGTTTCCTGTCTTCCCCTTGTAGATTTCTACAACCCAACGCCCAACCTTCACCCCCCCTCCAACTGTTTCCCCTATGGGTGTTGCTCACCCTACAGCTGTAGTCCCTACAGGTGTTTCCTGTCTTCCCCTTTGTAGATTTCTACAACCCAACACCCAACCATCACCCCCCTCCAACTGTTCCCCTTACAGGTGTTGCTCACCCTACAGCTGTTGTCCCTACAGGTGTTGCTCACCCTACAGGTGTTGTCCCTACAGGTGGTGTTCACCCTACAGGTGTTGCTCACCCTACAGCTGTTGTCCCTATAGGTGTTTCCTGTCTTCCCCTTGTAGATTTCTACAACCCAACACCCAACCTTCACCCCCCCCTCCAACTGTTTCCCCTCCGGGTGTTGCTCACCCTACAGCTGTCGTCCCTACAGGTGTTTCCTGTCTTCCCCTTTGTAGATTTCTACAACCCCCGCCGCGACGCCCAACCCTCGCACCGCTCCGACTGTCCCTGCTGTCACCCACCGGCATGTGTTGGGGCGGGAGGGGAGAAGGAAGAGGGTGAAGAACGCAAAGAGGAAGAGGATGGAGGGAGGAAGGAGGAAGATGGGAGGCCCGAGGGGGAGGAGGGTGGTGAGGAGGAAGATGGAGGCCGCAACGAGGATGAAGAAGCCAAGGAGGAGGGTGAAGAACCCGAGGAAGAGGAGGAGGGTGGTGGGGAGGAGGAAGAGGAGGAGTGTGGTGGGGAGGAAGGCGGTGGCCTCGAGGAGGAAGATGAAGGTGATGATGGAGGTGCTGAGGAAGAGGGTGGAGGTGACACTGAGTAGGAATGGGGCGGAGTTGAGGGAGGAAGAGGATGAAGAGCCCAGAGAGGAAGAAGATGGTGAGGAGGAAGAGGATGGAGGGCCTAGGGATGAAGATGGAGGTCCCGGGGAGGAAGAGGATGGAGGCCTCAAGGGGGAAGGAGAAGAATCCAAGGAGGTGGTGAGGAGGAAGGCAACACCAAGTAGGTGACAGCAGGGCAAGGTGGGGCCCCTAAGGAGGAAGATGATGGTGAGGAGGAGGAAGATGATGATGGAGACCCTGAAGAGGAGGATGGTGAGGAAGATGGCACTAAGGATGAAGGCCCTAAAGAAGAAGGGGATGAAGGTCCTAAAGGGGAGGATGGGGATGAAGGTGGAGGCCACGAGGAGGACGGTGAAGATGACACCAGAGGCAAAGGTCCCAAAGAAAAGGACAGCGGGGAGGATGAGGAAGGTGACGCTGAAGATGAAGGCCTCGAGGAGGATGGTGAGGATGAGGAAGGTGATGCTGAAGGCCTCAAGGAGGATGGTGAGGATGAGGAAGGTGATGCTGAAGATGAAGGTCTCGAGGAGGATGGGGAGGATGAGGAAGGTGACGCTGAAGATGAAGGCCTCGAGGAGGATGGGGAGGATGAGGAGGATGGTGAGGATGAGGAGGATGACACCAAAGCCCTATAGGGGGTGGGGATGAAGGCCACGATGAGGAAGACAACGATAAGAACGGAGGACGAACAGATTCAGGGCTGCGAGCGGCCGTCACCCCTCAGCCTTCCTCCCTCCTCTTCCTCCTCCTCCTCCCCCCGAAACCCCCCCCCCCAAGAAACCCTCTCCCCATCAGCACAAGGGCTTTAATGAGCGGCGCCCTTAACGAAGGCGACGCCTCTTAACGAAGCGCAAACGCGGCCGGACCTCCAACGGAGACCACCGCAGAGTCCCCACCTCCGTCCGACGCCGCCGGGAGGTGACAAAACCTGAGGGGGGGTCCCTCGGGGGTCCCTCGGGGGTCCCGTTAGATGCGGAAGCTCTCGGCCTTGCCGTCGATGTGCCGCAGCCTCAGGTAGACGTCGGTTCCCAACCCCCTGCAGGGACTGCAGGCACAGGGAGCCGCCCAGGTATTCGGCGTAGGCTCTGGAGGTGGGCAGCCCGAATCCGAAGCTGTGGGGTTTTGTCGGGGTGTCAAGGAGGCCTTGAACCCTTTGTGGGGTGTTGGTGAATAAATCGGGGTTGTGCGGGTGTTTTTTTTTTTTTTTTTTTACCCGTGCATTGGGCCGGCCTGGCCGATGTTGCTGAGGTCCATGAGGTTACGGAAGGGGCCCCCCAGGCGGGGGTCTTGGGCGCTGGCCTCGGCTGTGCTGAAGTGGTATTCGGTCACTTTGTCCAGAAGGTCGTGGGGG
>JADANK010001214.1:0-26199 GCA_021292215.1 Lophura nycthemera | reverse complement strand
AAGGGTTTGGGGTTTATGGGGTTATTTGGTTTTTTTTAATAATGGGGGGATAGGGTCATTGGGTTATGGGTTTATGGGGTGATATGGGAATGGGGTGATATGGGGTGATATGGGGTTATATGGAGTTATGTGGGGTTATGTGGGGTCATATGGGATGATACGGGATCATATGGGGTGATGTGGGGTTGTATGGGGTGATTGGGTGGTTACATGGGTGGATTATGGGTCATATGGGTTTATGGGCTTATGTGAGGTCATATGGGGTCATATGGGGTGATACGGGATCATATGGGGTGATGTGGGGTTGTATGGGGTGATATGTGGTTACATGGGGTGATATAGGGTCATATGGGGTTATATGGGCTTATGTGAGGTCATATGGGGTCATATGGGGTGATACGGGATCATATGGGGTGATATGGGGTTGTATGGGGTGATATAGGGTCATATGGGGTTATATGGGATCATATGGGGCCATATGGGGTGATATGGGATCATATGGGGCGATGTGGGGTTGTATGGGGTGATATGTGGTTACGTGGGGTGATATGGGGTCATATGGGGTTATATGGATTATGTGGGGTCATATGGGGTCATATGGGGTTATATGGCATTACATGGTGTCATGGGGCTACTATGGGGTTATATGGGGTCATGGGGCTGCTATGGGGTGGCTGTGGGGTGCGGTATGGAGCGGCTATGGGGTGGCCGTGGGGTAAGGGGGCTGCGGGGTGGAAGAGTGGGGGGGCTGTGTGGTGGGGGCACACAGGGTGGCTGTGGGGTGGGGTGGGGAGTGTGGTGTTGTGGGGTGCGGGGCGGGCGTCCAGGGTGGGGTGCGGTGCGGAGGGGGGTTGGGGTTATGGGATGGGGTTTGGAATGGGGTTATGGGATGGGGTTATGGGAGTATGGGGTAGGTATGGGGCTCTATGGCGCTCTGTGTGTCTCCATTGGGCCCTGTGGGTCTCTATGGGGCTCTGTGGGGGTCTGTGGGGCTCTATGGGGCACTATGGGTCTCTATTGGGGTCTGTCGGGCTCTGTAGGTCCCTATGTGTCTCTGCGGGTCCCTGTGTTCCCTATGTGTCCCTGTTTGTCCTTATATGTCTTTACGTGTCTCTATGTGTCCCTATGTGTCCCCTTGGGTCCCCTTGGGTCCCTTTGTGTCCCTATGTGTCCTTACATGTCCCTGTGTGTCCCTACATATTCCTGTATGTCCCTGTGTGTCCCTATGTGTCCCTATGTGTCCCTATGTGTCCCTGTGTGTCCCTACATGTCCCTACGTGTCCCTGTGTGTCCCTATGTGTTCCTATGTGTCCCTGTGTGACCCTATGTGTCCCTATATGTCTCCGTGTGTCTCCGTGTGTCCCTATGTGTCCCTATGTGTCCCTCTGTGTCCCTCTGTGTCCCTATGTGTCCTTAGATGTCCCTGTCTGTTCCTACATATTCCTATGTGTCCCTATGTGTCCCTTTGTGTCCCTATGTGTCCCAATGTGTCCCTACGTGTCTCTATGTGTCCCTGTGTGTCCTTATGTGTCCCTATGTGTCTTTATGTGTCCCTGAGTGTCCCTATGTGTCCCCGAGTGTCCCTATGTGTCCCTACATGTCCCTACATGTCCCTCTGTGTCCCTCTGTGTCCCTGTGTGTCCCTATGTGTCTTTATGTGTCTCTTTGTGTCCTTATGTGTCCCCTTGGGTCCCCTTGGGTCCCTATGTGTCCCTATGTGTCCCTTTGTGCCCCTATGTGTCCCTATGTGTCTCCATGTGTCCCTCTGTGTCCCTATGTGTCCCTCTGTGTCCCTGAGTGTCCCTGTGTGTCTCCATGTGTCTCTATGTGTCCCTCTGTGTCCCTGTGTGTCCCTGTGTGTCTCCATGTGTCCCTATGTGTCCCTTGGGTCCCTGTGTGTCTCTGTGTGTCCCTCTGTGTCCCTATGTGTCCCTGTGTGTCCCTTTGTGTCCCTGTGTGTCCCTATGTGTCTTTGTGTGTCCCTTTGTGTCTCTGTGTGTCCCTCTGTGTCCCTGTGTGTCCCTGTGTGTCCCTTTGTGTCCCTGTGTGTCCCTCTGTGTCCCTATGTGTCCCTGTGTGTCCCTTTGTGTCCCTATGTGTCTCCATGTGTCCCTATGTGTCTCCATGTGTCCCTATGTGTCCCTATGTGTCCCTATGTGTCTCCATGTGTCCCTATGTGTCCCTATGTGTCCCTGTGTGTCTCTGTGTGTTCCTGTGTGTCCCTGAGTGTCCCTATGTGTCCCTATGTGTCCCTGAGTGTCCCTGTGTGTCTCTGTGTGTCCCTATGTGTCCCTATGTGTCCCTCTGTGTCCCTCTGTGTCCCTCTGTGTCCCTGTGTGTCCCTCTGTGTCCCTGTGTGTCCCTGTGTGTCTCCATGTGTCCCTATGTGTCCCTGAGTGTCCCTGTGTGTCTCTGTGTGTCCCTATGTGTCCCTATGTGTCCCTATGTGTCCCTCTGTGTCCCTCTGTGTCCCTGTGTGTCCCTCTGTGTCCCTGTGTGTCCCTGTGTGTCTCCATGTGTCCCTATGTGTCCCTGAGTGTCCCTGTGTGTCTCTGTGTGTCCCTATGTGTCCCTGTGTGTCCCTTTGTGTCCCTGTGTGTCCCTTTGTGTCTTTGTGTGTCCCTCTGTGTCCCTATGTGTCCCTGTGTGTCCCTTTGTGTCCCTGTGTGTCCCTATGTGTCTTTGTGTGTCCCTCTGTGTCCGTGTGTGTCCCTGTGTGTCCCTTTGTGTCCCTGTGTGTCCCTTTGTGTCTCTGTGTGTCCTTCTGTGTCCCTGTGTGTCCCTGTGTGTCCCTTTGTGTCCCTATGTGTCTCCATGTGTCCCTGAGTGTCCCTGTGTGTCTCTGTGTGTCCCTGAGTGTCCCTATGTGTCTCTATGTGTCCCTATGTGTCCCTGAGTGTCCCTATGTGTCCCCGAGTGTCTCTATGTGTCCCTATGTGTCCCTGTGTGTCCCTGAGTGTCCCTATGTGTCCCTCTGTGTCTCCATGTGTCCCTCTGTGTCCCTATGTGACCCTCTGTGTCCCTATGTGTCCCTATATGTCCCTGTGTGTCCCTATGTGTCCCTATGTGTCCCTATGTGTCCCTGTGTGTCCCTATGTGTCTCCATGTGTCCCTATGTGTCTCCATGTGTCCCTATGTGTCCCTGAGTGTCCCTGTGTGTCCCTATGTGTTCCTGTGTGTCCCTGAGTGTCCCTATGTGTCTCTATGTGTCCCTATGTGTCCCTGAGTGTCCCTGTGTGTCCCTTTGTGTCCCTGAGTGTCCCTATGTGTCCCTATGTGTCCCTATGTGTCCCTATGTGTCGCTGTGTGTCCCTCTGTGTCCCTGTGTGTCCCCGAGTGTCCCTATGTGTCCCTCTGTGTCCCTGTGTGTCCCTGTGTGTCCCTATGTGTCCCTATGTGTCCCCGAGTGTCCCTCTGTGTCCCTCTGTGTCCCTCTGTGTCTCCATGTGTCCCTGTGTGTCCCTGTGTGTCCCTCTGTGTCCGTATGTGTCCCTCTGTGTCCCTGAGTGTCTCTCTGTGTCCCTGTGTGTCCCTATGTGTCCCTCTGTGTCCCTGTGTGTCCCTGTGTGTCTCCATGTGTCCCTGTGTGTCCCTGTGTGTCCCTGACTGTCCCTGTGTGTCTTTATGTGTCTCTTTGTGTCCTTATGTGTCCCCTTGGGTCCCCTTGGGTCCCTTTGTGTCCCTTTGTGTCCCTTGGTGCCCCCCGGTGGTCCCTTGGTGTCCCCTTGTGTCCCCTTGTGGGTCCCTTTGTCCCTATGGGTCCCATGTTCCCCAGGTGTCTCTTGTTCCTTGTGTCCCCTTGGGTCCCCTTGGCCCTTTGTGTCCCTTGTGTCCCTGGTGTCCCATGTGTCCCTTGTTGTCCCTGGTGTTCCCTGTGTTCCCTTTTCCCCCAGGTGCCCTCCGTGTCCCTGTTGTCCCCCGGTGGCCCCAAGGCCCCCGTGGCCCGGGCCCCCTGACCCCCGGCCCCGTGGGTGCTTTAGGCCTTGGTGCCTTTGGGGCCCCGGGGTTCCCGGGGTTCCCCTTTGGGGCCCTTTGGGGAAAGTGGTTCCCCCGTGTCCCTGGGTTCCCTGGGGCCAAGGTGGTCCCGAAGCCCTATGGCTATGGCGGTTTGGGGTGTTTGGGGTTTTGGGCCCGGGGTTTGGGGGTTTGGGGGGGGTTTGGGGTGTGAGGGGTCCCAGGGGGTATGGGGTTTTGGGGCCCAGGGGTTGGGGTCCCTGGGGTGGGGGGGAAGGGGTGAGGGGGACCTTGGGGGGGAAGGGGTGGTGGGGGTTGGTGGGGGGGGGATTGGGGGTTCCGGGGGGGCGGGTTAGGAGGGGGTGAGGCGTGTTGGGGAGGTGCAGTCGGAAGGGGGGGTTGGGAAGGGGAAATGGGGTGGGTGGGGGGTGGGGGTGGGGGGGGGATTGGGGTGGGGGGGGTAGGGAGGGGGGGGGAATGGGGGGTGGGGGAGGGGATATGGGGGGGGGGGGAATAATTGGGGTGGATGGGGGGGTTAAATGGGTTTTGGGGGGATAATGGGGGGGGGGGGATATGGGGGGGAGGGGATTAAGGGGTGGGGTGGGGTAGGGGGTTGGGGATATTTGGGGGGTGGGGGGGATATGGGGGTTGGTGGTTATAATAGGGGTTGAAGGGGGTTGGAATGGGTTGGGTGGGGGATAATTGGGGTTGGTGGGGGTATTGGTTTGGTTTGGGGGGGTTTATTGGGGGTTTTTGGGGGGTTGGGGGGTTGGGGAGATTGGGGTGGTTGGTGGGGGACCCGGGGGTTTGGTGGTGGGGTTGGGGGTGGTTGGTTGTTGGGGGTTTGGGGGGGGGGGGTTTGGGTGTTGGGGTGGGATTTTCCGGGGGTGGGTGGGGGATACGGGGTTGGGGGGGAATTATGGGTTTTGGTGGGGGGGGTTTTGGGGTTGGTGGGGGGTCGGTTGTGGGGGTTGGGGTGGTTGGGGCGGGGTGGGGGGGCCTGGGGGGGGGGATTGGGGTGGTGGGGGGATGGGGGATTATGGGGAGCGGGGGGTATTGGGGGCTTGGGGGGGGTTGGGGTGTCGGGGTGGAATGGGTGGGGGGGAAAATTTATCCCTGGAGGAGGGATAAGGGGTGGTGGAGGGGTTAGGGGTGTAGGGGGGATTGGGGTGGTGGGGGGTTTGGGTGGGTGGGGGGTCGGGGTGGTGGGGCGGTTGGGTTGGTTGGGGGGGGTTGGGGGGGGGGTTTGGGGGGTTTGGCGGCTTAAAGGGTGGGTTGGGGTTGGGGTGGTGGGGTTTGGGGAATTGGGTTTGCCCTGGGTTTGGGTGGGATCTGGGGGTTGGGGGGTTTGGGGGCCTTGGGGTGGGTGGGGGGGTGTTGGGGGTTGGGGCGGGGGGATTTATGGGGGGTTGGGGGGGGGGGTTGGGGGGGGGTCTGGGCGGATGGGGGGGATTGGGGGCCTGGGGGGGGGGCCGGGGAGGGGGTGGGGGGTTGATGGGGCCGGGGTGGTTTGGGTTCCTTTGGGGTGGCTGTTGGAATTTTGTGGGGTGTTCCCCCCCGCCCCCTAGGTTGGGGGTGGGCAGGACCCCCTTAAACCCCATCCCAGTCCCCCTTCCAAACCCCATCCCCCCCCCCATACCCCAACCCCATCCCCCTAGCAGAACCCCATACCCACCCCATAAAACCCCAGACCCTATAACCAACCCCATAGGAGGACCCATTACCACCCCTGCCCCCGGCCCCTATACCCACCCCCCAGCAGGCCCCCAACCCCCCCATAACACCCCATACCACCCCATAATCCCCCCTGTACCCTATTACCCCCCATAGCAGACCCCCTTCCCACCCCAACCCTAACCCAGCCCACCGCAACCCCATACCCAACCCCAGCCCATAGCCCCCCCTAACCCCTTAATACCCAAACCCCCCCAACAACCCCATACGCACCCCATACCCCACCCCGGAACCACCCATAACCCACCCCCTTCCCACCCCCACCCAACCACCCCCCAAACCCCCCCAAATCCCCCGTACCCCATACCCACCCCATAACACCCATTCAAACCCCAACCCCACCCATAACTACCCCATAGCAGATCCCATAACCCCTAACCCCCGGACCAACAAACCCAACCGTCCAGGCCAGACCCCATACCCAGCCAGAGCAGACCCCTAACCCACCCCAAAGAAACCCACCCCAACCACCCCAACCCAACCCCAGGCCCAAGCAGGCCCCAAACCCACCCCAAACACCCCAAACAAACCCCGGACCCATAACCACCACAAAGGAGGACCCCCAATTACCACCCAAAACCCCCCCATTAACCCCGGGGACCCCCCATAACCCCCCCCCAGAAAACCCGCCATTAACCGCACCCCAAACCACCCCAGACCCAAACCCCCCAAGGACCCCCCGAACCCAAAACCCCCCAAACACCCAGACCCTTTAAACCACCCCAAGGGAAGACCCCAATACCCACCTACCCCAAGCAGCCCCCAACCACCCCAAACAACCCCAAGCCCTAAACCCCCCATAGCAACTCCAATACCCCCCAAACCCCGCCAACCCAACCCACCCAAGCAACCCTACCCACCCCCCATAGCCCCCCTAACCCCCCCACAGACCCCCATAACCAACCCCATAACCCCCCCAGACCATAAACACCCCCATTGCAGATCCCTACCCAACCCCATAACACCCCCTACCCACCCCATACCCCAAGGCAGACCCCATACCACCCCCAAATAACCCCCCCCATTAAACCCTATACCCACCCCACGCCCCAAAACCCCCCCAGCCCTAGCCCCCCCACAAAACCCCGTTTCCCCATACCCCCCCACAACCCCCCAACCCCACCCATAAAACCTCCAGGCCCCCCCTTTACCCTATAACCCCCCCATTGGAAGCCCCCTTATACCCACCCCATAAACTCCCAATACCCACCCATAAACCCTTATAAACCACCCCAAGGAGACCCCATACCCACCCCAAGAGCCCCCTACCCAGCCCATAGCCCCCCTAAACCCTGTACCCCAAACCCCCCACAGACCCCGAACCACCCCAACCCCCCCATACCACCCATTACAACCCCAAGGACCCTTAAAACCCACCCCCGGCCAACCCCCCATACCCTCCCACATAACCCCCCGACCCCTTTAACCACCCCCAAACCCCCAAATCCAGCCCCAAGGCGACCCCATACCCACCCCCGACCCCCCCCCAATAATACCCCCCCCCAAAATACCACCCCATACCCAACCCCCTAATACCCCAATTAACAAACCCCCCAGACCCTATAACCACCCCAATACAGACCCCATAAACCTCCCCCAAACCCCCCATACCCTATTACCCAACCCCCCACAACCCCATCCCACCCCACAGCCCCCCACAACCCTTACCCCATTACCCCCCCAGACCCCATACCCACCCCACAGCCCCCCACAACCCCGTACCCCATACCCCCCCCAGACCCCATAACCGGACCCCGTTCCCCCCCCGCAGGAGGCGCCCCGGGGTTCCCCCGGTTTTAATTTAACCACGCTGGCGACGGGAAAAACCTTCCCTGGGGTGGGCAAGAGCCTGGCTTTGGATTTGGGTTTCCGGTGGTGAGTGGGGCTGGCGGCCCTATAGGCGGCCCTATAGGTTGTGTGGGGTGAGTGGGGCTTGGCGGCCCTATAGGCGGCCCTATAGACGGCCCTATAGGTTGAGAGGGGCCGGGGCCTGAGTTGGGGGTTTGGCGGCCCCTTAGGCGGGGCCCTTAAGGTTGTTTGGGCTGGGGGGTGGAGTGGGGGCTGGCAGCCCTATAGGCGGCCCTATAGATCGTGTGGGGAGAGTGGGGACTGGCAGCCCTATAGGTGGCCCTATAGATCGTGTGGGGTGAGTGGGGGCTGGCGACCCTATAGATAACCCTATAGATTTGTGTGGGGTGAGTAGGGACTGGTGGCCCTATAAATGGCCATATAGGTTGTGTGGGGTGAGTGGGGGCTGGCAGCCCTATAGGCGACCCTATAAGGTGGTGTGGGGGTGAGGGGGGAACTTGGGCCCTTAGAGGACCCCTATAGATTTGTTTGGGGGGGTGGGGGGCTGGGCGGCCCTAAGCCGGCCCCCCAAGAATCAAGGATTTGGGGCTGGGGGAGTAGTGGGACCCCCTGTTCCCCTCCCCCCCCAGCCCCATAGCACCCTATAACACCCCACAGCACCCCATAGCACCCCATAAGACTCCATAAGACCCCATAAAACCCCAGACCCTAATAACCCACCCCAACCCACCCCAAACCCACCCCCTAGCCAAAACCACCAGACCCCAAACCCCCAGGGCCCAACCCACAACACCCCCTACCCAATAAACCCCGGAAAACCCCAACCAAAAGGCACCCATAAACCCATAGCCCCAACCCCATAAAAACCCCATAACCCCATCCCGACCCCCAAACCCCCATACTCCAAACCCCCAAACCCCCCATACCCCAAAGCCCATAACCCTATAACCCCATACCCTAAACACCCTAAACCCCATAACCCAATAAAAACCCATAACTCCAAACCCTCCTAACCCCAACGAACCCCATTAAAACCATTAAAACCCCATAACCCCCATACAATCCCAAAAATTCCCCATAACCCCAATACGAACCCCAAAAACTCCATAACCCCCTTAAAAACCCCATAACCCCAACAGACCCCATTAAAAAACCCCTCAATCCCCCATAAGACCCACCATAAGACCCCATTAAATTTGGCCACTTTCCCCCCAAAAAACCCCATTAGAACCCCATAAAACCCCATAACCCCTAACCCCATACAGACCCCAATTTAAAACCCCATGCCAACCCCATTAAAACCCCCAGAAGACCCCATAAGACCCCATAAACCCCATACAGACCCCAACAGACCCCAACCCCAAGAAACCACCCCCTAACCGCCAAGATTAACCCCATAAACCCCAATTAAGACCCCAAAAAACCCAATAGACCCGTAAGGAACCCCATAAACCCCATTAAGAACCCATAAACCCCCATTCACACCCAATAAAAAACCCCATAAAACCACATTAAAACCCCAAAAAACCCCTAAGATTCCCCAAAACAACCCCTGCACCCCATGCAACCCCCAAAGAATCCCCAAAGAAATTCCCCATAAAAGCCCCATAAGAACCCCATAAAAACCCTAAGACCCCCATAAACCTCGGTAAAACCCCATAGGACCCCATAGGACCCCATAAACCCAAAAATCCCCCGTAAGGAACCCCAACAGACCCCATAAGACCCCTTAAACCCAATAGGACCCCATGGACCCCATCAGAACCCTTACAGGGCCCCCCCCTTAAAAACTCCATAAGACCCCAAACAAACCCCCCGTTAAAAAACCCCATAAGACCCCCATAAAAACCCCAATAATTTCCCCAAAACCCCCTGACCTAAATACGACCCCATACCCCATAAAACCCATTCCTACCCATAAACTCCTAATAAGACCCCCATAAAAACCCCATAAAACCCCCAATTAAATTCCATAAAAACCAATAAACCCATATGCCCCCATAAGAACCACAAAAACCCCATGGACCCATATCCCCCATAAACCGAATACAGGAATTCCCATAACCACATAACCCCATAAAACCCCATAACCCTATAAACACGCCATAAAACCCCATAAGACCCCATAAGACCCCATAGGACCCCATGAGACCCCATAAGACCCCATAAAACCCCCCAAAAAAAAAAAACCCCATAAAACCCCATTAAAAAAACCTTGGACCCATAGGACCCCAAAAACCCCCATAGGACCCCCATAAACCCCCCACATCCCCATAAGACCCCCATAAAGAACCCATAAAACCCCCCAAATAAACCCCAATTGGCACCAAGGACCCCATAAGACCCCATAAAACCCCATAAAACCCCATAGGACCCCATAGGACCCCATAAATCCCTATAAGACCCCAATAAGAACCCGTAAGACCCCATCCAAACCCCATTCACAACCCCATTCACCACCCCATTCACCACCCCCTTCACCACCCCATAAAACCCCATAGGACCCCATAAGACCCCCATAAAACCCCCATTAGGAACCCCCAAAGACCCCAAAGACCCCATTAAAACCCCATAAGAACCCAATAAGACCCCCCATTCAACCCCATTCACACCCCCATAAAACCCCATTAAAACTCCATGAAGACCCCATAGGACTCCATAGGACCCCCATAAGACCCCATTTAAAAGGGACCCCATTTAAAAACCCCATTAAAACCCCTTAAGACCCATTCAAAACCCCATTCACACCCCATAAGAACCCCCATAAATCCCCATAAGATCCCACAAACCCCATAGGACCCCATAAATAATCCCAATAAGAACCCCAAAACCCCATAGGGACCCTTAAAGACCCCATAAACCCCATAAGACCCCAAGGACCCCTAACCCCATGGACCCCAACCAAGACCCCATAAAGGACCCCATTAAAACCGCATAAAACCCCATAGGACCCCATAAATCCCCAGAAGAACCCATAACCCCATAAGACCCCATAAAACCCCATAAGACCCCCAATCAGCCCCCCATTCACACCCCATAAAACCCCATAAAACTCCATGAGCCCCATAGGACTCCAGAGGACCCCATTAGGACCCCCATAAACCCCAATAAAAACCCCATAACCCCCATTCAACACCCCGAAGGACCCCAGGAAGACCCTAAAACCCCAATGAGCCCCATAGGATCCCATAGGACCCCATAAGACCCCAATAACCCCAATACCAAAGACCCCCTTAAGACCCCCTTTAAGACCCCATAGGAACCCTATAAGACCTCATAAGACCCCCATAGGGAACTTTCCAAAATTCCCCCAATAAGACCCCATAAGGCCCAAAATAAAAACCCCCATAAAAACCCCAATAGGGACCCCAATAAAGACCCCATAAACCCCATAAGAAACCCCCAAGGGACCCCATAAACCCCATAAAATCCCCAAAGGACCCCACAAACCCCATAGGACCCCATAGGAAACCCCATTAAAACCCCCCATAAAACCCCATAAACCCCAAATAGGACCCCATAGGACCCCATAAAGACCCCATGTGACCCCAATAAAACCCCATTAGGGAACCCATAAAAACCCATAAGACCCCTTAAGACCCCATAACCCCATTAAACCCCGTAAGACCCCATAGAACCCCATAGGACCCCATAAGACCCCATAGGACCCCAATAAAAACCCCCTGGCCCCCATAAAAAAACCCCATTAAACCCCATGAGTCCCATTCACACCCCTTCACACCCCATAAGGACCCCCAAAAACCCCATAGGACCCCCAAAACCCCCATAAAACCCCATTAGGACCCAAGTTTAGGACCCCATAAGACCCCACAAAACCCCATAAAACCCCATAGGACCCCATAAAACCCCATAAGACCCCGTGAGATCCCATTCACACCCCATTCACACCCCATAAGACCCCATAAGACCCCACAAAACCCCACAAAACCCCATAGGACCCCATAGGACCCCGTAGGACCCCATAACCCCGCCCCCTGACGCAGCTGCCCCCCGCAGGACACCTTCATCCTGCTGACTCCCGGCGGCGGCGGTTTCGGCTCCGCCGCTCCGCCTGGGGGCGCTGTGGGGCCGGGCGGCACCGAACGCCGCGGAGCCAGCGAGTATTGGGGGGGCGACCGCGCGCCGTGAGACGCCCACGTGTGGGGTGGCCGTGGGGCGCTGTGGGGCGCTATGGGGTGGCTGTGGGGCGCTGTGGGGCGCTATGGGGCATTGGGGCCTATTGGGGCGGCTATGGCGTGCTATGGGGGCGGCTGTGGGGTGGTTTGGGGGGGTTAGGGGGGCACCTGGTGGGGCGCATGGGGGCTATGGGCATAAAGGGGCAAGGCCCATGGGGTATGGGGCTATGGGGCGCTATGGGGAGCTATGGGGCGCTATGGGGTGGCTATGGGGTGGCTATGGGGCACTGTGGGGCGCTATGGGGTGGGCTTGGGCGCTTATGGGGCTGTGGGGTGGTTATGGGGAGCTAATGGGGCCGGAGGGGTGGCTAAGGGGACCTATTGGGGCGCTTGGAGCGTATGGGGTGGCCTATGGGGGCTTGGGGCAGTTATGGGGGCGGGGGGGAGGGGAGCTGTGGGGGTGGTTTGGGGGAGTATGGGGGGCGCTTGGGGGCAGGGGGGCTATTGGGGCGCCTTAATGGGGTGGTATGGGGTGCCCTATGGGGAAACTATGGGGCCTATTGGGGCCGGTCATGGGGGTGGCTAGGGGCGGCAAGTGGGCACTATTGGGGAAGTTTATGGGGCAGTTATGGGGGTCAGGGGTGGCATGTAGTGCCCAATCTATGGGCAGCCCCTGACCCACTACGCACACTTATGGGGAGCCCCCCAAACCGCTGCAGCAACTATGGGCGCCCCACACCGAGGTACACACTTATGGGGCAGCCCCACAACCGCTGTTATGCATTCTATGGGGCAGCCCCTGACCCACATGCGCACACTTATGGGGCAGCGCCCCAATCCCCACTATGCAATCTATGGGGCAGCCCTGGACCCACAGATGTACACTTATGGGGCAGCCCCACAGCTTGAGGTACACACTTATGGGGCAGCCCCTCAGCCCCCGCTATGCAATCTATGGGGCAGCCCCACAGATGCACACTTATAGGGCAGCCTCTGACGCACATACACACACCTATGGGGCAGCCCCACAACTGCTGCTATGCAATCTATGGGGCAGCCCCTGACCCACATACGCACACTTATGGGGCAGCCCTGGACCAAAACACACTTATGGGGCAGCCTCTGACCCACATATTCACACTTATGGGGCAGCCTCTGACCCACATATTCACACTTATGGGGCAGCCCCACAACTGCTGCTATGCAATCTATGGGGCAGCCCCTGACCCACATACGCACACTTATGGGGCAGCCCCACAGCCCCCCCTATGCAATCTATGGGGCAGCCCCCGCCCCACATATTCACACTTATGGGGCGGCCCCCAAATCTATGTGCCCCCCCCCTCCGTTGTGCCCCACACCTCCAGTCCCCAAACCATTGCTCGGCCCCTCCCCTGTGCCCCATAGCGCTGCCCCCCCGCCCCATAGACCCACCTCCTCCTGCCCCATAGCAGCGACCCCCCCCCGCCCCATAGCATCACTCCCCCCGTGCCCCACAGCACCGACCCCCCCCAACACTGTAACCTCTCCTTGTGCCCCATAGCGCTGATCCCCCCCGCCCCATAGCACCGATCCCCCCCCATAGCATCGCCATCCCCCCACCCCACCATCTCCATCCCCCCCTGTGCCCCCATAGTATCATCCCCTGCCCCATAGAATCGCCCCCCCTCTGCCCCCATAGCATCGTTCCCCCCCACCCCATAGCATCCTGCCCTTCTGCCCCATAGCATCATCCCCCCCACCCCATGCATTTCACCCCCTCTGCCCCATAGACACATCGCCCCCCCCTTACCCCATAGCATCGTCCTCCTCTGCCCCATAGCATCACCCCCTTGCCCCATAGCATACTCCCCCCTCCCGCAGATCATCCCTTCGCCCATACATCATCCCCCCCACCCATAGCATCGTCCTCCTCTGCCCCATAGCATCACCCCCCTCTGCCCCATAGCATCCTTTCCCTCTCGCCCCATAGCATCATTCCCCCCAACTCCCCATAGCATCCACACACCTTGCCCCTAGCTTGCCCCCCACCCCGTAGCAACCCCTCTGCCCATACCATCCCCCCTTTTGCCCCATAGCATTGCTCCCCCCACCCCATAGCATCATCCCCCTCTGCCCCATAGCATCACCCCTCTGTCCCATAGCATCTCCCTCTCTGCCCCAGTAGCATCATTCCCGGCCCATTCTGCTCCATAGCATCGACCCACCCCTTTTGCCCCCATAGCATTGCCCCCCCCACCCCATAGCATCATCCCCCTCTGCCCCATAGCATCACCCCTCCTGTGCCCCATAGAATCGCCCCCTCCGCCCCATAGCATTGTCCTCCTCTGCCCCATAGCATCATCCACCCCCACCCCATAGCATCGTTCTCCCTTCCTGCCCCATAGATCCATCCCCCCCCCTTCCTGCCCCATAGATCCCCCCCCATCTCGGTGCCGTCCAATAAAAACTGTTGAGCCCCATTGAGTCGCTGTGTCTCTTTTTTTTTGGGGGGGGGGGGGGGGGGCACAATGGGGACCCACAGAGCCCCGATCCCATGGGGGGGTCCCAGAAATCCCACGGAGACCCCATAGAAATCCCATAAGGAATCCACAGAGATCCATAGAGATCCCATAGAGATCCATAGCATCCTACAGAGATCCATAGAGACGCATAGAGACCCCATAGAGACCCCATAGAGACCCCATAGAGATCCCATAAGGAATCCCAAAGAGATCCCATAGAGACCCTATAGAGACCCCATAGAGATCCCATAAGGAATCCCAAAGAGATCCCATAGAGATCCCATAGATCCCAATCGATCCCACAGAAATCACAGAGATCCCATAGACCCCATAAGGATCCCATAGATGCCAATGGATCTCTCAGAGATCCCACAGGCCCCATAGATCCCACAGAAATCCCACAGAGATCCCACAGAGATCCCATAGAGATCCCCTAGGTCCCAATTGATTCCACAGAGATCCCATAGATGCCAATCGATCCCACAGAGATCCCACAGACCCCGCAGATCCCATAGAGATCCCATAGATCCCATAGATCCCACAGATCCCAATGGATCCCATAGAAACCCCACAGCGCTGTTCTCATCCCTTTATTTCTCTCCAATGAATAAAATATCGGGGGGGGCAACACGGGGTGGGATTGGGGTTGGGATTGGGGTGGGATTGGGGTGGGATTGGGATGGGTTGGGGTGGGGTGGGTTGGGGTGGGATTGGGGTTGGGGTTGGGTTTGGGGTTTGGGTGAGGGGTTTGGGTTGGGTGGGATTGGATGGGGTTGGGTTGGGGTTGGGGTTGGTTTGGGATTGGGAGGTTTGGGGGTTGGGTTGGGGGTTGGGGTTGGGGGGTTTAGGGGGGGAATTAGGGTGGGATTGGGAAAGGAATGGGGTGGTTGAGTTGGGGGTTGGGGGTGGTTGGGATGGGTTGGGTTGGGGTGGGTGGGCCCTGGGTTGGGGGGGTTGGGGTTGGGTTTGGGTGGGGGGGTTGGGGTTGGGTTTGTTTGGGTTGGGGTTGGGTGGGTTGGGGTTTTGGGTGGGATTGGGGTGGGTTGGGATGGGATCAGGATTGGGATTGGGATCGGGGATGAGGTGGGATTGGGGGGAATGGGTTGGGGGTGGGATTGGGGGTTGGGCTGGGGTTGGGATCAGGATTGGGATCAGGATTGGGATTGGGGTGGGATTGGGGGGGTGAGGTTTGGGTTTGGGATTGGGGGGTTTTGGATTGGGGTTGGGGGGGGACTGGGATCAAGATTGGGATTGGGATTGGAATTCTGATTGGAATTGGGATTGGGGACATCGGGGGCCATGATGGGACACCTAGGGCCATTTGGGGACCTTGGGGGGCATTTTGGGGTCATAATCCGGGGAAGCAGCTGGGGGTCTCAGAGTGGGGGGGGGCACTTGTGGGTCCGGGCCCCCCCCACTTGTGGGGCCGACGCTGAGGGTCAGCGCGACGGGGAGGTGATCGGAGCGGGCGGCCAGGGCTGTCACAAAGCCCAGAGCGGAAACCTCCTGTGGGGCAGGGGGACACGGCCCTATAGAGCACAGCATGGCCCTATAGGGCACAGCACGGCCCTATAGAGCCAACACGGCCCCATAGAGCACAGCACGGCCCTATAGAGCCAACACGGCCCTATAGAGCACAGCACGGCTCTATAGAGTCAACACAGCCCTATAGAGCACAGCATGGCCCTATAGGGCACAGCACGGCCCTATAGAGCCAACACGGCCCTATAGAGCACAGCACGGCTCTATAGAGTCAACACAGCCCTATAGAGCACAGCATGGCCCTATAGAGCCAACACGGCCCTATAGAGCACAGCATGGCCCTACAGAACCCAACACAGCCCTATAGAGCACAGTGTGACCTTATAGAGCCAACACGGCCCTATAGAGCACAGCGTGACCCTATAGAGTCAATACGGCCCTATAAAGCCCCAAATGGCCCTACAGAACCCAACACGACCCTATAGAGCCAACACAGCCCTATAGAGCACAGTGTGACCCTATAGAGCCAACATGGCCCTATAGAGCCAGCACAGCCCTATAGAGCCCAATATGGCCCTACAAAACCCAACACGGCCCTATAGAGCACAGACACCCTTAAGCCAAACAACGGCCCTATAGAGAACACAAGGCCCTTAGAGCCACACACCCTAATAGGCCCAATATGGCCCTACAAAACCCAACACGGCCCTATAGAGCCCAATATGGCCCTACAAAACCCAACACGGCCCTATAGAGCCCAATATGGCCCTACAGAGCCCAACACGGCCCTATAGAGCACAGCGTGACCCTATAGAGCCCCAAATGGCCCTACAGATCCCATCTCTGCCCCAAACCCCCTCGCCCACAGACCCTCCAGCCCAAGGGGCCAAGCCCAAGTCCCCCCCAAGCCCCAAACCCCCCAACCCCCCCCAAACCCCCCAAACCCCCCCAACCACCCACCCAACCCCACCCCCACCCAACCAACCGACCCAACCCACCCCCCACCCCAGCCGCCCCCCCAACCCCAACCCCAAACCCAAACCCACCCCCCCAACCCAACCCACCCAAACCTACCCAAACCCAATCCCAACCCCAACCCCACCCCAACCCTAAACCCCCAAAAAACCCCCCACAACCCATCCCAACCCAAACTCCAACCCAACCCAACCCAACCCCACCCCAATCCAACCCACCCAAACCCAACCCCCCCCAAATCCAATCCAAACCCAACCCAACCCAAATCCAACCCCAACCCCATCCCAATCCCAATCCCAACCCCACCCCCAATCCAACCCAATTCCAACCCAACCCCCCAACCCCCCCCAACCCAAACCCCAATTCACCCCAACCCACCCCACCCCAACCCAATGCCAATAACCCCAAACCCAACCCCACCCACCCACCCCAATCCCAACCCAAACCCAATCCCACCCCAACCCACTCCAAACCCAATCCCACTCCAATCCGTCCCCAACCCAATTCCAATCCCAATCCCACCCCCAAACCCCACTCCAATCCCAACCCAACCCATCCCAAACCCCCAAACCCACCCAATCCCCCCCCATCCCCCCAACCCTCCCAAACCCAACCCACCCCAATCCCCTCCTCCTCCCTCCTCCCCCCCCGCCCAATCCCACCCACCCAATCCCCAATCCCATCCCACCAAAACCCACCCGCCCTACCCCCCACCCAATCCCATCCCCAAACCCAACCCAGCCCAATCCCATCCAATCCCAATCCCAATAGATTCCCACAAGATCCCAAATGGATCCCATAGAAACCCCACAGCGCTGTTCTCATCCCTTATTTCTCTCCAACTACATAAAAATATCGGGGGGGAGGACAATGTGGTGGGATTGGGGTGGGATTGGGGTGGGATTGGGGTGGGATTGGGATCCGGGGTGGGTGGAGGGGTTGGGGTGGGATGGGGTTGGGATTGGGTTGGGGTTGGGATTGGGATTGGGCGTTGGGTGGAAGTGGGAGTGGGGTTGGGTTGGGATGGCATTGGTATTGGGATGGCGATTGGGTTTGGGTTTGGGTTTAGGGTTTAGGGTTAGGGTTATGGTTCGGGTTGGGGTTGGGGTTGGGGTTGGTGTTGGGGTTAGGGTTAGGGATTGGGAATTGGTATTGGGTTGGGTTGGGGTTGGGATTGGGATTGGGATTGGGATTGGGATGTTTGGGAATTGGGATGGGGTTGGGGTTGGGGTTGGGATTGGGGTTGGGATTGGGATTGGGGTTGGGTTTGGGGGGGTTGGGATTGGGTTGGGGTTGGGATTGGGTTGGGGTTGGGATTGGGATTGGGTGGGATTGGGATGGGGTTGGGGTTGGGATGGGGTTGGGATTGGGATTGGGGTTAGGGTGGGATTGGGATGGGAGTGGGATTGGGGTTGGGATTGGAGTTGGGATGGGGTTGGGGTTGGGATTGGGGTGGGATTGGGGTGGGATTGGGGTGGGGTTGTGAGGGGGACTGGGATGGGAGTGGGATGGGGTGGGATTGGGATCAGGATTGGGATTGGGATTGGAATTGGGATTGGGACTGGAATTGGGATTGGGGACATCGGGGGCCACGATGGGACACCTAGGGCCATCTGGGGACCTGGGGGGGCATTTTGGGGTCATAATCTGGGGGAGCAGCTGGGGGTCTCAGAGTGGGGGGGGGCACTTGTGGGTCCGGGCCCCCCCCACTTGTGGGGCCGACGCTGAGGGTCAGAGCGACGGGGAGGTGATCGGAGCGGGCGGCCAGGGCTGTCACAAAGCCCAGAGCGGAAATCTCCTGTGGGGCAGGGGGACACGGCCCTATAGAGCCAACACGGCCCCATAGAGCACAGCACGGCCCTATAGAGCCAACATGGCCCTATAGAGCACAGCATGACCCTATAGAGCCAACACGGCCCCATAGAGCACAGCATGGCCCTACAGAGCCACCAGGCACGGCCCCTATAGAGCAAAACCTGGCCCCATTAGAGCCAGCGCGGCCCTATAGAGCCAACACGGCCCTATAGAGCACAGCATGGCCCTACAGAGCACAGCACGGCCCTATAGAGCCAACACGGCCCTATAGAGCAGAGCGCGACCCTATAGAGCCAACACGGCCCTATAGAGCCAACACGGCCCTATAGAGCCCAAAATGGCCCTACAGAACCCAACACAGCCCTATAGAGCACAGCGTGACCCTATAGAGCCAACAAGGCCCTATAAAGCCCAAAATGGCCCTACAGAACCCAACACGGCCCTATAGAGCACAGCATGACCCTATAGAGCCAACACGGCCCTATAAAGCCCAAAATGGCCCTACAGAACCCAACACGGCCCTATAGAGCACAGCGTGACCCTATAGAGTCAATACGGCCCTATAAAGCCCAAAATGGCCCTACAGAACCCAACATGCCTCTATAGAGCACAGCACGGCCCTATAGAGCAGAGCGTGACCCTATAGAGCCAACACGGCCCTATAGAGCCCAAAAATTGGTCATGTACAGAAACCCTACTATTTACAGCCCTTACAGAGCACAGGTGACCTATTAGGAGCCCAACACGCCATATTTAGGGGTGGGGGGGGGGGAGCACAGCGTGACCCTATAGAGTCAACACGGCCCTATAAAGCCCAAAATGGCCCTACAGAACCCAATACAGCCCTATAGAGCACAGCGTGACCCTATAGAGTCAACACAGCCCTATAGAGCACAGCGTGACCCTATAGAGCCAACACGGCCCTATAAAGCCCAAAATGGCCCTACAGAACCCAACACGGCCCTATAGAGCACAGCGTGACCCTATAGAGCCAACATGGCCCTATAGAGAACAGCATGGCCCTATAGAGCCAACACGGCCCTATAGAGCCAGCACAGCCCTATAGAGCCCAATATGGCCCTACAAAGCCCAACACACGGGCCCTCGAGGAGCACATAGCGTGACCGATAGAGTCAACAGGGGCCCTAGGTAAGCCCAAAATGGCCTTACAGACCCAACACGGCCCTGAGCGAGCACAGGGGAACCCAGAGAGAACAGGACCTGATAGAGCCAGCACAGCCCTGAGAGAGCCCAAGGGGCCCGAGACAAAGCCCCAAACACTAGTCCCGAGAGAGCACAGCGGGGACCCGATAGAGCCCAAAAGGGTCCCGACAGAGCCTCAGCGCGGCCCAGAGAGCCCACCGCAGACCGAGAGCCCGCGCCAGGCCCCAAGAGGGGCCCAACCGGGCCAGAGAGCCGCACCCAAGCCCTAAGCCCGAAGCCCCAAGCCCAAGGTCGGCAACCCCCAACCCCAAGCCCACCCCAAAGCCCACCGCCAAGGCCGCAGCCCAGCCCAACCCCACCCCAACCAGAAGCCACGCCAAAACCCAACGCCAAACCCTAAGCCCACACCCAAGCCCCAGCCGCAATGGCCCACGCCATGCCACGGCACCCACCCCAAACCCAGCCCAAAGCCCCACGCCGGAGCCCGAGCCACCCCAACCACACCCCAAGCCGAATGCCCCATCCCCACTGCCCAAGCCCACCCCTAACCCCAGCCCAAGCCGAATCCTACCGCACCCCAACGCCACCCCAAGCCCATGCACACCCCAAGTCCCAAGCAACCCAAGCCCAAAGCCGCATCCCACCCCAACCCACCCCAAGCCCAAGCTCCACCCCACGCCGAAGCCCACCCAAAGCTGAAGCCCACGGCCACCCCAACCCCACCCCAAACCCAACCCCAAGCCCACCTGTAACTCCACCCCAAGCCGAAGCCTAGCCACGCCCACCCCAAGCCCCAAGCCCAAAAGCAAGGCCCAACCCAACCCGGATTCCCAAACCAACCCAACCCACCCCAACTCCAAAGTCCCCAAACACAAAGCCAATCCCACCCCCAACCCCCGCCCACTACCAGTCCACCCCAACCCCATCCCAACACCCTTTAACCACACCCTCAAGCCTGAAGCCGACCCACAACCGCCCCATAGCCCAATCCCCCCAAAGCTCACCAGGACAACTCCATCCCCAAATCCCAATCCAACCACAAACCCAACCCCACCCTGATCCAATCCAACCAAAATCAAACCCCAAATCCCACCCCCAAAAATAACACCCCCCAATCCCAATCCATTCCAATCACAAATTCCAACCAATCCCACCCCAACCCCCGCCCAACCCAATCCACTTTAACCCCACCCCAATCCTAATCCCAATGCCCAATTCCAAACCCGCCCCAATCCCACCCCAACCCCACCCCAATGCCCCAAATCCAACCCCAAACCCACCCCACCCTGATCCAATCCACAATCCCAAAACCCCAATCCAACTCCAACACCCAATCCCAATCTCAATCCCAAACCCCAAGGGCCACCCCAATCCCACTCCCATCCCACACCCAAACCAATCAAACCCAATCCCACTCCCAATCACATCCCAACCCAAACCCAACCCAGCCACTATCTCCACTCCATCCCAATCCCATCCCCAACCCCACCCACAACCCCTCCAATTCCCCCCCAAACCCACCAATCCCACTCCAATCCCACCACAACCCCAATCCAATCCACTCCAATCCCACCCAACCCAACTCCCCCAATCCCCCTCCCAATCCCTACCCCCAACCCCCAGATCCCACTCCAAGCTCCACCCCAAACACCAATCCACTCCTAATCACAATCCAATCCACCCCAAACCCAAGCCCAGCCCTCTCCTCAGTTCCAATCCACATCCCAATCCCAAAAACCAACCTCAACCCCCCCCAATCCCAATCCCTAATCCACAACCCAATCCCAATCAAACCCCCAAAGCCCACCCAACCAAATCCAATCCCACCCCAAACCCAAATCCCAAATCTAACCCAAATCCCAATCCCTCCCAAACCCAACCCAGCCCATTTCCACCCCAATCCACCCAATCCCAATCCCAATCCCATCCCAAACCCAACCCAGCCCATCCCATTCCCCCATCCCAATCCCACCCCAATCCCACCCCAATCCCAATCCCAATCCCAATCCCAACCCCAACCCAATCCCAATCCCAATCCCAATCCCTCACCGTGCTGAGCCCCGCGCCCCACTCCCTGTACAGGATGTAATCCACGCGCCGGCCGTGCCACTCTGTGGACTCGGGGTCACCGTTGGGGTCACCATTGGGGTCACCGCTGGGGTCGGGGTGACATTTGGGGTCACGGTTGGGGTGACATTTGGGGCTGCACACCAGGGGTCCCGCCAGGAAACGCCGCCGACCCTCCGGATCTGAGAGAGTCCTGAGGGGACGTTTGGGGACATTGGGGACATTATGGGGACATTATGGGGACACTGGGGACATTCTGGAGACATTGGGGGACAGGGGGACATTATGGGGACATTGGGGACATTTGGGGGCAGGGGAATTGGGGCATTGGGGCATTGGGGCATTGGGGCATTGGGGCTTTGGGGCATTTGGGGCATTGGGGATTTTGGGGCATTGGGGTATTGGGGCATTGGGGAATTTGGGGCATTTTGGGGCTTTTGGGGCATTGGGGCATTTGGGGCATTGGGGGCATTGGGGCATTTTGGGGGCATGGGGTATTGGGGCTTGGGGCTTGGGGCATTATGGGGCATTTGGGGCATTGGGCATTTGGGGGCATTGGGGCTTTGGGGCAGGGGGCATGGGGGAATTGGGGCATTGGGGCCGGGGATTGGGGCATTTGGGGCATTGGGGACATTGGGGCATTGGGGGCATTTGGGGGGGGGACATTTGGGACCTGGGGAATTGGGGGCCCCTGGGGACCCCTTGGGCCCCAAAGGGGACCGGGGGGTCTGGGGGGGCTTTGGGGGGACTTTGGGGGACAGGGGCAGGGGACATGGGGACATTGGGGGGGGACATTGGGGACATTCATTTGGGACATTGGGGACATTGGGGGAAATTATGGGGACATTCTGGGGGGACATTTGGGAACATTGGGGACATTATGGGGACATTATGGGGACATTTGGGGGACATTTGGGGACATTACAGGGATATTTGGGGACAGTTGGGGGACATTATAGGGACTTTATGGGGACATTTGGGGACATTATGGGTGCATTGGGGACATTTGGGGACATTGGGGACATTTGGGGACATCATGGGGACATTATGGGGGCAGTTGGGGACATTATGAGGACATCTGGGGACATTGAGGACATCACGGGGACACCGTGGGCACATTATGGGGACATTCGGGACATTTGGGGACAGCATGGGGACATGGGGGACTTTATGGGGACATCTGGGGACATTGAGGGGTATTATGGGGGCATTGGGGACATTTGGGGACATGATGGGGACATTGGGGGATATTTGGGGATATTTGGGGACATTGGGGACATTATGGGGACATTGGGGGATATTTGGGGATATTGGGGACATTATGGGGACATTGGGGACATTATGGGGACATTGGGGGATATTTGGGGATACTGGGGACACTGGGGGACATTGGGGACATTTGGGGACATTTGGGGACATTTGGGGACATTTGGGGACTATGGGGACATTATGGGGACATTGGGGGATATTTGGGGACATTATAGGGATATTTGGGGACATTTTAGGGACATTTGGGGACATCATGGGGACATTATGGGGACATTGGGGGATATTTGGGGACATTTGGGGACATCATGGGGACATCATGGGGACATTTGGGGACATTATGGGGACACTGGGGACATTATGGGGACATTGGGGGATATTTGGGGATATTGGGGACATTTGGGGACATCATGGGGACATTTGGGGACATTGTGGACATTGGGAGATCTTGGGGGACATTTGGGGACACAGTGGTGACATTAGGGGACATTGGGTGAGACACTGGGGTCACCACGGGGTGACATTGCGTGGGCATGATGGGGACATTTGGGGGACATCTGAGGACACTGGGGGTGATGTCCCCACAATGACCCCATAATGACCCCACAATGACCCCATATTGACCCCACAATGACCCCATAATGTCCCCTAATGACCCCACAACGACCCCACAGTGACCCCACAATGATCCT
Organism: Lophura nycthemera; assembly: GCA_021292215.1. NCBI lineage: Eukaryota > Metazoa > Chordata > Aves > Galliformes > Phasianidae > Lophura > Lophura nycthemera. The sequence continues at coordinate 2,601 of JADANK010001214.1, read as the reverse complement.
ACAATGACCCCATATTGACCCCACAATGACCCCACAATGACCCCACAATGACCCCACAATTTCCCCACAATGACCCCACAATTATCCCATAATGACCCCACAATTTCCCCACAGTGACCCCCAATGACCCCTAATGACCCCATAATGACCCCACACTGACCCCATAACGACCCCACAATGACCCATAATGACCCCACAGTGACCCCACAATGATCCCACAATGTCCCTACAATGACCCCACAATGTCCCATAATAACCCCACAATGACCCCACAGTGATCCCATAATGATCCCATAATGTCCCCACAATGACCCCACAATGTCCCATAATGACCCCATAATGACCCCAGTGACCCCATAATGACCCCACAACGACCCCATAATGACCCCACAATGTCCCCACAGTGACCCCATAATGATCCCATGATGACTCCACAATGATCCCATAATGACCCCACAAGGATCCCATAATGACCCCATATTGACCCCACAGTGTCCCTACAATGACTCCATAATAACCCCACAATGTCCCATAATGACCCCACAGTGATCCCATGACCCCATGATGACCCCATAAAAAAATGACCCCACAATGTCCCCTAATGACCCCATTGTGACCCCCTAATGATCCCATAATGACCCCACAATGTCCCCATAGTGACCCCATAATGACCCCACAATGTCCCCATAATGACCCCATAATGACCCCACACTGACCCCATAACAGTGCCACAACGACCCACAATGTCCCATAATGACCCCACAATGACCCATAAGGACCCCATCATGACCCCAGTGACCTCATAATAACCCCACAATGACCCCATAATGACCCCACAGTGATCCCATAATGACCCCATGATGACCGCATAAAAAATGACCCCAACAATGTCCCATAACCCCTAATGACCCATATGACCCATGATGACCCCACAATGACCTCCCAATGGCCCCACAATGACCTCATATGACCCCATAAGACCCCATAAGACCCCATATGACCCCATAAGACCCCATAAGGACCCCATAAGGACCATAAAACCCCATAAAACCCCATAGGACCCCATAAGACCCCGTAAGACCCCCAAAAACCCCACAGTGATCCCATAATGACCCCATGATGACCCCATAAAAAAATGACCCCACAATGTCCCCTAATAACCCCCTAATGATCCCATAATGACCCCATGATGACCCCACGATGACCTCCCAATGACCCCACAATGACCCCACAATGTCCCCTAATGACCCCATAATGACCCCATATTGACCCCACATGACCCCACACGACCCCACGTGACCCCACGTGACCTCACATAACACCACGTGACCCCATGTAACCCTACATGACCCCACGTGACCCCACACACCACATGACCCCACATGACCCCACACGACCCCACGTGATCCCATGTGACCCCACACGACCCCACATGCCCCCCACATGCCCCCACTGACCCCACATGACCCCACTGACCCCACTGACCCCAAATGCCCCCCGCTGACCCCATAAGCTGCCTCACCTCCTCATTTTCTCAGGGCTGTTTATGGGGTCATCGTAGATCTTCAGGTAATCCAGCAGCGTGCCTGCGGTCATATGGGGTTTTATGGGGTCTTATGGGGTCTTATGGGGTCTTACGGGGTGTTATGGGGTTTTATGGGGTCCTATGGGGTCCTATGGGGTTTTATGGATTCTTATGGGGTCTTATGGGGTCTTATGGGGTCTTATGGGGTTATGGGGTCATATGGGGTTTTTGGGGGCTATACGGGGGTCTTATGGGGTCCTATGGGGTTTTATGGGGTCTTATGGGTCTTATGGGGTCCTTAAGGGGTCTTATGGGGTCATATGAGGTCATGTGGGGTCTTATGGGCTCATATGGGATCCTTATGGGTTTATGGGGTCTATGGGGGATGATAGGGGGTCATATGGGGTCAAATGGGGTCTTATGGGGTTATGGGGTCATATGGGGTTTTTGGGGGTCTTACGGGGTCCTTATGGGGTCCTATGGGGTTTTATGGGGTCTTATGGGGTCCTTATGGGGTCTTATGGGGGTTTTATGGGGTCTTATGGGGTCTTATGGGGTCTTACGGGGTGTTATGGGGTTTTATGGGGTCCTATGGGGTCCTATGGGGTTTTATGGATTCTTATGGGGTCTTATGGGGTCATATGGGGTTTTTGGGGGTCTTACGGGGTCTTATGGGGTCCTATGGGGTTTTATGGGGTCTTATGGGTCTTATGGGGTCCTTATGGGGTCTTATGGGGTCATATGGGGTCTTTTGGGGTCTTATGGGGTCATATGGGGTCATGTGGGGTCTTATGGGCTCATATGGGATCCTTATGGGGTCTTATGGGGTCTTATGGGGATATAGGGGGTCATATGGGGTCAAATGGGGTCTTATGGGGTCCTATAGGGTGTGGGGCCATATGGGGTCTTATGGGGTGTGGAGTGGGGTGGGATTGGGATTTGGGATGGGGTTGAGGTTGGGGTTGGGATGGGATTGGGGTTGAGGTTGAGGTGAAATTGGGATTGGGATTGGGATTGGGATTGGGACTGGGACTGGGACTGGGACTGGGATTGGGATTGGTTGGGTGGGATTGGGG
>JADANK010001207.1:0-13049 GCA_021292215.1 Lophura nycthemera | reverse complement strand
GGATTATTTGGGGGTTAAATTTTAAATTAGGGGTAGTGGGGTAATGGGAATTATGGGGAGGGGGGGTAATGGGGAGAGTGGGGGTAATGGGGAATAATGGGGATTATGGGGGTAATGGGAATTTGGGAATGATGGGATTTGGGGGATTATGGGGTGGGGGGGGGGTTGGGGTAATGGGGAGAGGGGGGTAATGGGGTAATGGGGAAATTATGGGGGTAATGGGAATTTGGGAAATGAGGGATTAGGGAATGGGGGATTGGGGATTTATGGGATAGTGGGGATAATGGGGGTAATGGGGATAGTGGGAATTATGGGGATGGAGGGAATTATGGGAAATGGGAACGGAGGGGGATGAGGGATAATGGGGGTAATGGGGGTAATGGGGGTAATGGGAATTATGGGGATAATGGGAATAATAGGAAGTGGGAATTATGGGGGGTGGGGGGAAGGGGAAAATAATGGGAATTTGGGAATTTGGGGATAAATGGGGGGTAATGGGGGTAATGGGGAATAATGGGAAATTATGGGGATATGGGATTTGGGGAATTGTGGGAAATGGGAATGATGGGGAGAGTGGGGAATAATGGGAATAATGGGAAATGGGAATAATGGGGATACTGGGGGTAATGGGGGTAATGGGGAATTATGGGAATTATGGGGATAATGGGAATAATGGGAATTGTGGGGATAATGGGGGAAATAACTGGGGGGGAGGGGGTAGGGTATGGGGGTGGGTAAGGGGGGTAATGGAATTTGGGATTATGGGGATAGTTGGGGGCAATGGGATTATGGGGGGGGATAATGGGTTATGGGAATTATGGGGAATTTGGGGGGGGGGCAATGGGGATTATGGGGGATAATGGGAATTATGGGAACGATGGGAAATGGGAATTACGGGGAGAGTGGGGGTAATGGGGATAATGAGGTTAATGGGGAATAATGGGAATTATGGGAATTATGGGAATTATGGGGATAGTGGGGGTAATGGGGAGAAGTGGGGAGAGTGGGGGTTAGTGGGTAATGGGGAATTATGGGAATTATGGGAATGATGGGGATAATGGGAATTATGGGAAATGGGAATTATGGGGGGGTGGGGGTAATGGGGATAATGGGCAATTATTGGGAATTATGGGGTAATTATGGGGGATCGTGGGAAATAAGGGAAATGGGGAATGATGGGCGGAGGGGGGGGCAATGGGGGGGTTGGGGGTTGGTTAATGGGGGGTTAATGGGGATAATGGGGGTTATGGGGATAGTGGGAATTAATTATGGGAATTATGGGGGATTAATGGGAAATAATTGGGAAATGGGGGGTAATGGGGAGAGTTGGGGGTTAATGGGGGATAATGGGAAACTATGGGACTTGGGGGGAAATGGGGGTAATGGGGGGTAAGGGGATAGTGGGAATTATGGGAAATGGGAATGGAGGGGGGATGGGGTAATTGGGGTTCGGGGGAATTGGGAAATTGGGGGCTATGGGGAAATTGGGAACCCCAATGGGAACATGGAAATTACTGGGGAAGGCCTGGTTGGGGGTTAATGGGGAATAATGGGAATGATGGGAATGATGGGGGAGAGTGGGAATTAATTGGGAAATGGGGAATGGAAGGGGTTGAGGGGGGTTTAAATGGGGGGTAAATTGGGGGGACAATGGGGATTGGGAATTTATGGGAATGTTGGGGATTAATGGGGGGTGGGTAGTGGGGGATAATGGGGGGGGGTTTAAGGGGAATATGGGAAATGGGAGAAAGTAAGTAATGGGGGGAGTTGGGGGGGTTAATGGGGGTAATGGGGGGTGGCCGTGGGGGGTGGGGGTTTGGGGAATTATGGGGGATAAGTGGGGGATAAGGGGGTTAAGGGGGCCCTAATGGGGTTTAATGGGGTTAATGGGGGGAATACTGGGGAATTATGGGAATTTATGGGGGACGAGTGGGGGTGGATTGGGGGGGTTTGGGGTTGGGGTTCTATGGGGGCGGGAGGGGGAGGGGGGGTTTAATGGGGGGATAAGGGGGGTTTGGGGGTTAAGGGATTAATGGGGGAAAGGGAGAGGTGGGAATTTATGGGGAAATGGGAATGATTGGGGAATTAGTGGGGGGTGGGGTAAGGTGGTAAAGGGGAAATTTTATGGGGAAAATGGGAATGGGAGGGGGGGGTTTGGGGGGGTAGGGGGGACAATTGGGGGAAAATGGGGGGGGAAATGGGGGGGATACCCCTTTGGGGGTAATGGGGGGTAACAGGTGGGAATGGGGCGGGTTAAGGGGGGATAATGGGAAATAAATGGGGAAATAAAGGGGAAAAATTGGGGAAAAATGGGAAAAAGGGGGGAATAATTGGGGGAGTCTGGGAATAAATGGGGGAATAATGGGAATAAAGGGGGAATAATTTGGGGGATTTAAAGGGAATTGTGGGGGAACCAATGGGGGGCATAATGGGGAATAATGGGGAAATATGGGGAACAATGGGGTAATTTAATGGGGAATTATTGGGGAATTTGGGGGGAATTTAGTTTGGAATTTAGGGGAATAATGGGGAAAGGAACAAAATGGGGAAAATAAAATGGGAATTAATGGGGGTGGGGGATAAATGGGGAAAATAAGTGGGGGAAACAATGGGAAACAATGGGGAATAATGGGGAAGAATGGGAAGAATGGGGAATAATAGGAAGTAATGGGGAAAAATGGGGAATAACGGGAATAATGGGGAATAATGGGAATAATGGGGAATAATGGGAAGTAATGGGGAAAAGTGGGGAATAATGGGAATTATGGGAAATAATGGGATATAATGGGGAATAATGGGAAATAATAGGAAACCATGGGAAACAATGGGGAATAATGGGAATAATGGGAAATAATGGGGAAAAATAGGGAATAATGGGAATAATGGGAAATAATGGGGAATAATGGGAATAATGGGGAATTATGGGGAATAATGGGAATAATGGGGACTAATGGGGATAATGGGGAATTATGGGAAATAATGGGGAATTATGGGGACTAATGAGGATAACGGGGATAATGGGGATAATGGGGACAATGGAGACAATGGGGCCAATGGGGCCAACGGGGCTCGGGGCGGCGCTGCCAAACTCTTTATTGCCACGCAGCCGCTGCCCCACTGCGGCCCCATAGTGGCCCATAGCGGCCCCATAGCGGCCCCATAACAGCCCCATAGCGGCCCCATAGTGGCCCCATAGCCACCCCACACGTCCACCCCACAGCAGCCAATCACGACTGTGTCCCTGCGTGCGCCGTCCCCATCGCGACGCTCTGTGGGGAAACGTGAGACGGAGTGGGTCGGGGCCCCGGCTGTGGGGCAGAGCTCCCAGTTATGGGGCAGAGCTTCAACTTATGGGGCAAAGCTCCAAGCTATGGGGCAGAGCTCCAGGCTATGGGGCAGAGCTCCAAGTTATGGGGCAGAGCTCCAAGCTATGGGGCAGAGCTCCGACTTATGGGGCAGAGCTCCAGGCTATGGGGCAGAGCTTCAACTTATGGGGCAAAGCTCCAAAGCTATTTGGGGCAGAGTTCAAACTTAAATTGGGGGCCAAAGCTCCAAGCTATTTGGGGCACAGAGCTTCCCAGGGTATTGGGGGCCCAGGGAAGGCTCCAACTTTAGGGGCCAAGGAGCTCCAAAGCCAATTGGGGCAGAGCCTCCAACTATGGGGGCCAGGTTCCCAATTTTGGGCAGAGCTTCCCCGAGTTATGGGGCTAAAGCCTTCAACTTATGGGTGGCCCGACTTCCAAGTTATGGGGCAGTTTCCAGGCTATGGGAAGAGGCTCCAGCTATTGGGGCAGAGCTCCAACTTATGGGGCAGAGCTCCAAGTTATGGGGCAGAGCTCCAAGTTATGGGGCAGAGCTCCCAGTTATGGGGCAGAGCTCCAAGTTATGGGGCAGAGCTCCGAGTTATGGGGCAGAGCTCCCAGTTATGGGGCCGAGCCCCCAAGAGGGGCCCCGGCCGGCCCTTGCACTCCGCTGGGCCTCCCTTACGGGCAGAGCCAAGTTTGGGGGGAGGCGAGCCCCCAGCAGGGGCCAGAGCCCCACAGGCCCCAGAGGGCCAGCCCCCCGGGCCCCCCAACCCCCCTCGCCCCACCCGACCGCACCCGCCGAACCAGAGGGGGGACCCCCAGCCCCCCAAACCCCACAGCCCCCAGACCCACAGCACCCAAGACCCCCGAAATCCACCCCCCAGACCCACAGACCCCAGACCCCAAACCAGCCCCCCACATCCCCCAAACCCCCACAGACCCCCGAACCCACGCCCCCCCAGACCCCCGACCCCCCCAGACCCACCAGACCCACAGCACCCCAAAGCCCCACACCCCCCAGACCCACAGACCCCGCCCGAACCCACCGCCCCCCCAGGACCCACAGCACACACAGACCCACAGACCCCCCAAACCCCAAACCCCCCCCAGACCCACAGACCCGACCCAACCCCCCCAGACCCACAGCCCAAACCCCAGACCCCCGAAAACCCCCCCAGACCCACAGAACCCCAGACCCAAGGCCCCCACAGCCCCACACCCCCAGACCCAAGACCCCGAACCCACCGCCCAGACCCCGCCCCAGACCCACAGACCCCCAGGACCCCACGACCCCACCCCCCCCAGACCCACAGCCAACCCACAGCCCCCCCAACCACGCCCCCCAGACCCAAGCCCCCCAGCCCCCCAGATCCCCCCAGACCCCCAACCCCCACACCCCCAAGACCCACAGCCCCCCAGACCCCGAACCCCCCCCCCCAGACCCCAAGACCCGTGAACCACCCCCCCAGACCACAGACCCCCCAGACCCACAGACCCCCAAGCCCCAAAGCCACCCAGACCCACGGACCCAGAGACCCCAAAACCCCCAGACCCACCGCACCCACAGAGCCCCAAATCCACCCCCCAGACCCATAGGACCCCCCACGACCCACAGATCCCCCCAGACCCCCACAAACTCCCACACCCCCGACCCACAGCACCCCCAGACCCCCGAACCCACCACCCCCCCAGACCCCCAGATCCGGTGAACCCACCCCCCAGACCCAAGAGACCCCCCAACCCACAGATTGGAAACCCACCCCCCCCAGACCCCAGCACCCCCAGACCCCCGAACCCACCACCCCCCCCAGCCCCATAGCCCCCCCCCCACCCCCCAGACCCCCACCCACCTCTCCACGCCAGCAGCGCAGCCCCCAGCCCCACGAGGGCCCCGACGCTCAGCGCCAGCGGGAGCTGCCACCGCGGGGCACCAAGGGTTGTGGGGTCGGTGGCGCCGGGGGTCCCGCTGCGCCCCCCCGCGGCCCCACTGAGCCACGATGTGGGGCTGGGGGGGGGGCTGGGGGGCGCGGGGTCGCAGCTGGCAGCGTCGGAGGCTGAGGGAGGGGAGGGGGGTGTGGGGCTGAACGTGGGGCCTTCGGTCACCACAGCGCTGTGGGGTCACCCGGATCTTTGGGGTCTGAGCACTTTGGGGTCAACCCAATGATTTTGGGGTCAACACAACACTTTGGGGTCAACCCAACTCCTTGGGGTCAACCCAATGACTTTGGGGTCAACCCAACAGTTTGGGATCAATCCAACTCTTTGGGGTCAACCCAATGACTTTGGGGTCTCAACCCAACTCTATGGGGTCAACCCAACTCTATGGGGTCAACCCAACTCTATGGGGTCAACCCAATGACTTTGTGGTCTCAACTCAAAGTCTATGGGGTCAACCAATGACTGTGGGGTTTCCAAACCCACCACTCTTTGGGGTCATCCCAACTCCTATGGGGTCAACCCACACTTTGGGATCAACCCAACTCTATGGGATCAGCCATGATTTGGGGTCACTCAACTCTTTGGGGTCAACCCAATCTAATGGGATCACCCAATGACTTTGGGTTCAACTCCACTCCATGGGGTTCAACACCAATGACTTGGGTCTCCCCTCATACACTTTGGGCTTCAACCCAATGACTTTGGGATCCAACTCCACTCTTTGGGGTCAAGCCAATGACTTTCAGGTCAACCCCATACTTGGGTGAACCCCCCTTATTGGTCAACCAACACTTGGGGTAAAACTCAATGACTTTGGGTCAACTCAAACTCTATGGGATCAACCCAACCCTTTGGAGTCAACCCAACTCTTTGGTCAACCAATGACTTGGGGTCAACCCAACTCTATGGATCAACCCCAACTTTATGGGTATCAACCCCATGACTTTGGGGGTCAACCAACTCTATGGGGGTCAACCCAACTCTATGGATTCAACCCAAGACTTTGGGGTCAACCCAACTCTATGGGCGTCACCCAGCACTTTGGGGTCACCCAGCTCTCGTTCCCAACCCAAACTTTGATTTCCCAACACGACCTTTGGGATCGCCCCCCCCCCCCGCCCCCCCGCCCCCCCACGCCACCGCTGCGCGGCACCGGCGGCGCTGAGGCCGGATTTCGCCCCACGCGCGGCCGTCGAAGCTTCCGGTAGCGGCGCGGACACAGCGGAAGCGGGCTGGCGGTTCCGTCGAGGCCGACGCGGACTCGGTTCTGCCCCCCTTCGGCCACCTCGGCGGCGCATAGCGGCTCCGGCTCCCGGCCCCGAAGAGACTCCGAAAGGTGCCGCCGCCGAAACGGCGGGGGGCGAACGCAGTGACTCTGCGCCCGCGTCCGAAGCCACGCCAGCGGGGCGGGCAGCAGCGGGGCGGCCGCCAGCGAGACTATGGGGAAGCGCGGGTCCTATGGGGCCGGGGGTCCTATCGGGGAGCGGGGTCCCTATGGGGCGCGGGGTCCTATGGGGGAGGGGGGTCCTATGGGGCGCGGGGGGGGGCCTATGGGCGCGGGGTGGGAGTTCCTATGGGGCGTGGGGTCCCTATGGGGCGCGGGGTCCCTATGGGGCGCGGCGTTCCTATGGGGCGCGGGGTCTTATGGGATCGGTAGCTGGTACTATGGGGTGGCGCGGGGTTCCTATGGGGCGCGGCGGTCCTATGGGGAGCGGGGGGTCCTATGGGCGCGGGGGGGTCCTTGGGCGTGGTGGCGTTTCCTATGGGGAGCGGTGGGGTCTATGGGGAGCGGGGTCCTATGGGGCGCTGCGTTCCTATGGGGCGCGGGGTTGTGTCCTAGGGGAGCGGCAGGCGGTCCTATGGGGCGCGGGGGTCCCTATGGGGGGCGGGGGTTCCTCTGGGGATCGCTGGGTTCCCTTATGGGGCGCTGGGGTCCTATGGTTGCGCGGGGCCATGGGGGAGCGGGGGGGGGGTCCTATGGGGTGCGCGGGGTCCTAGGGGCGCTGGTGTCGGGTTTCCTATGGGGACGATGGGGTTTATTGGGGGCGGGGTCCTATGGGGGTCCGCGTGGGTTTTCTATGGGGCGCGGGGTGTCCCGGGTGGGGTCCTATGGGGACGGGGGGTCCTATGGGGAGCGGGGGCGGTCCTATGGGGCGTGGGTTCCTATGGGGAGCGGGGTCCTATGGGGAGAGGTATGGTCCTACCTGGGGCCGCGGGGTCCTATGGGGTAGCGGGGAGGGGGGGAGGCGGTGGGGTTTTGTAGGGGAGTGGGGTCCCAGGGGCGGGTGGCGACCCATAGCTGTTGGGGTTGTGGACCCAAGTGTGGGTTAGTGGGGGGTCCTCCAAGGGGCTGGTGGGACCCATAGATGTGGGGTTGGGGGCTCCTAGGTGTGGGGTGGGACCCATAGATGTGTGGGGCGGGACCCATAGATGTGTGGGGGTTGTGGGCAAACGGGGTGGTGGCACCCCATAGATGTGGGGTGTGGTGGGTGGGGACCATGGATGTGGGGTTGTGGGGCAGTAGGGACCCATTAGATGTGGGGTTGTGGGGCGGTGGGACCCATAGCTGTGTGGCTGTGACCCATAGATGTGGGTTAATTGGGCGGGTCCCTTGGGGGCGGTGGGACCCATAGATTGTGGGGCGTTGGATCCTGTGGGGCGGTGGGGGTTGGGTTCGGTGGGACCCATAGACGTGGGTTTTTTGGGGCAAGTGGGACCCATAGATGTGTGGTGTGGGGCGGTGGGACCCATAGATGTGGGGGCTATGTTTCTTGTGACCCATAGATTTTGGGTAGTTGGGGGTCCTTGGGGCTGGGTCTGGGCCCCATAGATGTGGGGTCGGGCGATCTGTGGGGCGGTGGGCGTGGTGGGACCCATAGAAGTGGGGTTGGTGGGGCTGGGTGGGACCATAGATGTGGGGTCGTGGGAAACTGTTGGCAGTGGGTCCCCATAGATGTGGGGTTGTGAGCTCCTATGGGGTGTTGTAGGGGACCCATAGATGTGGGTTTGTGGCGATTCTATGGGGCGTCTGTGGGACCCATAGATGTGGGGTCGTGGGATCCTTTAGGCGGAAGTGACCCATAGATGTGGGGTTTTGGTGGCTACTTGTGGGGGTGGTGAGACCCCAGCATTGGGCTGGCTTTCCAAACATTTTTATGGGGCTTTGTGCGCTGTGGGGCAGTGTGCCCATCGCACCGGGGTTTTGCCTTCCTATTAGGGCTGTGTGCCCCATAAGCAGGCGTGGGTTGGTTGGGCTTTGTTTGGGTGGTTGGGTTTTGCCTTCCTATAGGGGCTGTGTGCCCCATAGCAGCAGGTTTTGCCTCCCTTATAGGGCTGCGTTTTGCCCCACAGCAGCATGGTTTTGGTCTTTGCTTCCTATAGGGCTTGTGTGCCCCATAGCCAGCTGGGGTTGGTTTCCATTTATGTGGGCTATTTTCCCTCTAGCAGTGGGGTGGTTTGTGTTCCTATGGGGTGTGTGCCCATAGCATCGCGGGGGTTTTGCCTTCCTTGGGGCTGTTTGCCCCATAGCCACGCGGGGGGTTTCGTTTCCATGGTGTCCGTGTGCCCCATGCAGCGGGTAGTTTTCTTTGCCTTCCTATGGGCTGTGTGCCCAAGCAGAGGGGTTTTCTGTTCCTATGCGGGCTATTTTCCCCATAGCAGTGGGGTTTTGCTGTTCCTATGGGGCTGTGTGCCCCATAGCAGCGGGTTTTGGCCTTCTATGGGGCTGCGTGGCCCCATAGCACGCGGGGGTTTTTGCGTTCTCTCGGGCAGTGTTGCCCTCCATAGCATCGGCGGTTTTGCCTTCTTATCGGGCAGGTGCCCCCATAACAGCGGGGTTTTCCTTTCCTATTGGGGCTGTGTGCCCCATAGCAGTGGGGTTTGCCTCCCTATTAGGGCTGTGTGCCCCATAGCAGCAGGGTTTTGCGTTGTCCTATAGGGTAGTGTCGCCCCCTTAAATCAGCGGGGCGTTTTCCGTTCCTATGGCGGGCTTATGTTCCCCTAGCAGCGGGTGTTTTGTCAGTGTTTGCGTTTCACTCTGGCGGGCACTTGCTGTGCCCCATAGCAGCGTTGTTTTGCACCCTCTATAGGGCTGTACTGTGCCCCATAGCAGGTGGGGTTTTTGTGTCCTATAGGGCCTGCATTGTGCCCCATAGCAGAGGGGGTTTGCGTATCCTATGGGGCTGCGTGCGCCCCGAGGCAGCGAGGGTTGACTTTTCCCTATAGGGCACATGGGCACCCACAGATCCCAAGCAGCTGGGGTTTGGCTTCTTGCCTCACTATGAGGGCTGTGATCTGTGAATCAGCCGCTGTTGCCCCATCATCGCGGGAGGTTTTGCCTTCTCTTGGTGCTCGTGTGCCCCATAGAAGCGGTGCCACGGGGTTTTCCATTTCTGTTATGAGGCAGTGCCACCTCCATTAATGCAGAGGGGTTTTGGTTTGCCTCCCTATGGGCAGCGCAAAATTAAATACATGTCACACCATAAGCCAGCGGTGGTTTTGCGTTACCTCGACGGGCTGTTGGCCCCATAGCAGCGGGGTTTTCCATTCGTGCACGTAGTCTAGGTGTCCTCTAATCTAAAGTTGAGTATCTTAAATCTGTCATTAGTGTTTCTCCATTCCCTATGGGGGGCAGTGCGCCCTATAGCAGCGGGGTTTTTGTTTCTATGGGCTGTGTGCCCCTAGTTACAGAGGGGTTTTACTAGTACCTATGGCACGGCCAGTGACAGCCACTGTCTGTAGCCGAAGGGGTTTGGCGTTTCTATATGGGCCTGTGTGCACTACACACATATCGCCAGTGGGGTTTTGGTTCCCATGGGGCTGTGGCCCCCATAGCAGCTGGTGTTTCCATTGCCTCATGGGCAGCTTTTGCACCCAGCAGCGGGGTTTTGGTGTTATTTCCTAAGGGCACGTGTGTTTTAAAGAATGTGTAACGTTCCCCATAGCCGTGGGGTTTGCCCCCCTTCCTATGGGGCTTGCCCTAACTTGTCAGTCTCACATAAAGCTCGAGCTTACGGAAGGTCGTATTTGCTTGGTTCTTTCTCATGGGTTTGCGTCTCTCTTTATCGGGTGCTTTCTGACTGATCTTTACTCTCTGCTATATTTGTTGTGTTGCCCCAATGTTAAGCCGAGCCAGGGTTTTGCGTTTCTATGGGTCTGTGCTTTTGCCCATTAGCAGTTGGTTTGTTTTCCATTCCTATTTGGGCTATTTCTCGCTACTAGAGTGGGTTTTTTTTTGTTCCCTAAGGCTGTCTGTGCCGCCACAGCTAGCGGGGTTTTGTGGTTTGCCTCCTCTAGGGCAGTGTGCCCCATAGCAGTTGGTTTGCGTTTACATAGGGCTGTTTGTGCCCCATATTCAGCGGGGTCGGTTGCGTTCCCGTATTGGGACACCTGGAAGGGTGCGCCACCAAATGCCGGTAGGGGGATATTCGCACTATGCCCCTTATTGATGGCATATTTATCACCGCTACGCAGCAGTTGGGTGGTATCTGTTTTGCCTATAGGGCTTATGTTATGCCCGATTAGCAGCGGGAGGTAGCGGTGTTGAGGTGGCTTACCTTCACTAATGGGGACCTTGCACCCCCCTTGAAGCAGCGTGGGTTTCTGCACTTGCAGCATATAGGGGCCGCTACTGGGCACCATAGCAGCATCGGTTTTTGCGTTCATAGAGAGGGCTGCGTGCCCCATAGCAGCGGGGTTTTGCCTTCCTATAGGGCTTGTGTGCCCCATTAGCAGCCGGGGTTTTTCCATTCCTATGGGCACGTGTGCCCCATAGCAGCGGGTGTGCAGCACACTGACCTGCTGCCCGTCAGGAGGGAGCAGCCGCAGCGCCCATCGCTTCGTCCTCCGCTATGGGGTGGGGTTGGGGGGGGTGGGGGTGGGGGGGAAGCGGCCTCCGGCCCCGATTTCATCACTCAGGAAAGGAAATGAGAGGCGCGGGGCTGGCTGGTGATGGTGACAGGGACAGCCGCCCCATAGGACTCACATCTGCCCCATAGGATTCACATCTTGCCCCACAGGACTTCCCATACCTGCCCCATAGGATCCACATCTACCCCCATAGGACTCACATCTGCCCCATATCAAAACTCACATCTGGTGCCTCATGGGCACCAAAAAATCTGCCCCATACGACTCACATCTGCCCCCATAGGAATCCACTTCTGCCCCATAGGACACCGCTTGCCCTATGGGACACACATCTGCCCCATGGCACCAAAAATCTGCCCCATAAAAACTCATATCTGCCCCAATAAGATCCACTTCTGCCCCATAGGACTCACATCTGCCCCACAGGACTCACATCTGCCCCATAGGAACACCAAAACCTGCCCCCGGGCTTTGAAATCTGCCCCCGGACCCCCAGCTCTGCCCCACGGCCCTTCACCGCTGCCCCCGGCCCCACTTCTTGCCCCGTGGGTCCGCATCTCATCTGCCCCCAGGGCCGCCATATCCGCCCGGGGCTCCGCGTTCCGCCCCACAGCGCCGCATCTGCCCCCGACTCCCCGCCCCCCCGATTCGCCCCACGCCCCTCCGCTGCACTTCCGGGACCCCCAGAACTCGTTCGGGTCCCTAAAACTGCCCCGGGGAGGGCACGGCAGGCACTTCCGGGGACATCGAAGCACTTCCGGGGTCACCTAAAGGGCTTCCGGGCCCTGAGATCCGCCCCACGGCCTCTGCCGTCCGCCCCGCCGCGCCCAAATCTGCCCCGCGGCGTCGCAGCTCAGCCCCGGGCCGGGCGGGGGTCGCTCAGAGCCCCGGATCCGCCCCGGGACCCACAGAAGCGACACGGAGCCGAACCGGAAGTCCCGCCCCACTTCCGCCCCCGCCGCGGTGCATCGTGGGGCTCCTCGCGCCCATTGGCCGCCACCAAGAGATGCCGGGGGAAGAGGCGGGACACGCGCGCCCGCGCCGACCAATCAGAAGCCAGGACGCCGCGCGCCGCCGGGCAGCAGCCAATAGGGAGGCGGCCGCGAGGACCCCGCGGTCCGCCCCGGGCTCTGCCGGAAGGAGGCGCCGCTCCCGCCTCAGGTACCGTCTGGGGCAGCCCCACAGCGGAAGTGCGGGGCCTGAGATAAAAGCTGCGCCGGATGCGGAAGTGACGTCAGTGCCGGGCGCCGCGTGGAAGGCGGAGTGCCGGGGGCGGGGCTGCGACAGGTGGGCGGGGCCTCTGCGGTGAGCACGAGGGGGGGCGTGGTTAGATATTGTGGGCGTGGTTTCGTTTCAATGGAGGGCGTGGCCGCGTGCGATGGGCGTGGTCTAATCGTATGTGGGCGTGGCCACGAGTTATGGGCGTGGTCCGAGCAGGGAGCTGATTGGGTGTGGCTCGAAGGGGGCGGGGCTGTGGCAGAAAGGGGCGGGGCCTGCGGCATTTTTGGGGTCCCCCCATTTTCCCCCATAGAATCCATTGGGCCCGGAGCAGAGCCCCCACCCCCTCCCCCATCCCCCCTCACCCCCCCCAGCCCCGGACCCCTTTCTGGGCATTTTAACCCCCAAATCCTCAAATACCCCCAATGGGGGGTTGGGGGGAGGGGGGGAACCCACAGACCCCAGTTAGGGTGGGATGCTGTCCCCCCCCTCCCCCCCTCGGTGACCCCCAGCCCCATTTCTGGCCTTTGAACCCCCAAACTTTCACACAGCACACAAATGCAGGCGACTCCCAAACCCCCCCCCCCAGGACCCCCTTTCCCCCCCCTCCTCCCCCCCCCCAAAAAAAAAGCCTCACAGAAGGGATTTGGGGGTCTGCAACACCCAGGGATTGGGGGGGGGGGGTGGGGAGGGGGGGAGAGGGGGGGGGAGGGGGGGGAG
>JADANK010001193.1:0-53438 GCA_021292215.1 Lophura nycthemera | reverse complement strand
CTGCCAGACAGACCCTCCTGACACGATCGCGAGGCGTTTAGCTTGTACACCTGGCTTGGGTGTCAGCAGATGCTATAAAGACCATTGGCAAACCCTGCCAAAACTGAGGTGGCTTGGTGGAGGCGAGCGGCAAGGTGTGACAAAGGAGAAGACGGCGGATTGCCAAATGACAGAAGAACCCATCAATGATACATGGAACCCGCTTTACATTCTCCTGACCGGGAGCAGACAGAGGAGACGACCTGCGCAGAAGGAGGTGAGCGCCAACATGGAGCTGCATCTCGCGCAGGAATGGTTCCACGGCAGGCTGGGGGCAGGATGCGGTGGGCAGCACATCGCTGAGCGGCTGCTGATGGAGGACTGTGCTGAGATGGAGGCCCCTGATGGCTCCTTCCTCGTCAGGGAGAGCGAGACTTATGCTGGGGACTACGTTCTGTCCTTCTGGCACAGTGAGAAGGTGCGGCACTGCCACATACACTGGCGGCAGGACGCTAACGGCCACAAGTTCTTTTTGGCTGACACCCAACTATTCGACAGCCTGTACGACCTCATCGCCTGCTATTGGAAGATGCTGCTGAGGTACAGTGAACTTGAGAGAAGGCTGACAGAGCTGGTGCCTCGTCCAGCACTCACACCAACACAGACTGGGTGCTGCGGGACGGCACCCGAGGGACGAGCCCAGCTCCAGCGCCATCTACTTCAGGGCAGGAGGGAAGATCCAGCACTGCCAAACGTGACAAGAGAGTCAGATTTAATAAGGCACTTGGCCAAGTGCACATTGTTCAAGTTCATCGCACGCAATAAAAGTTTTTGTTCTGCACTAACAACAGAGTCCGTGTCTAATTGTCACAGTTAACCTTCCTCTTATTTGCCTTCCTCAAGCTGTATGGACAGGATTTCACAAGGGCATAGAGGGGCTTTATTCCATAGGGGTACTGTTTAATCCGAACCAGCTGAGCTCCCTGCTTTATTCTGGATGCTATTGGTGCTGCATTCTCAGCCCTACCTGGGGATTCTACTGTCCACACCCCAGGATAAACTCGATCCCTTACTTCCTCTGTGTTCTGGTCCCAGCAGGGGTAATGATTAATGCGTTTGTTGTGGCGTTTTCTACTATTTCTAGAGTTGCAGAGATATTCACTATGGCCTTTTCCAGCTGAGCTACTCCTAAGACCGGGATAAGGGATCATACCTTACCAATGGGTTATTTACCCTTTTAACCCTCCTTGGATTTTGATACTGGTTCCAAATGGTTCTCACTATGCCTTGTGGGAGTTTGAGCTCTCCCATCTCTGCCCAGCCACCAGAAACTTTAGCCAAATGATACCTACTCATTATATTACTTCCATTATGGTATTCATACCCACTAACGAGAGTGTTACTACTTTCTTAATAGAGGCTGTTGTTAAGTACAGAGATGTAAGGTTCATCCAAATAGGAGGGAGAAGAGTGACAACCACACATTTAACAATAACAAATAAATATAACACAAAACCTGGCACTATTACAACCAAAATACAAAATGTAACGGCACACAACATCAACTTGCCAGAGACATCACCCATCATAAAGCAAATTAGTAACCAGTTCATCTTTTCTTTATGAGTTTTAACTTCTGACGGTGCACTTTCCTTGACAGACCAAGTAGTTCCTCAGCATCTTGGAAGAACCTAACAATACTTACATTACTCCACGTGCCTTATTAGTTCTACAGAAGCTAGAGGCATTCCCTTGTAGAAAAAGTATCAGTACCAACATACAGAGATACCCCCCTTTTCTTGGGAGTTTTGAGAAATCAATTTGCCATTGTTACCTTCCCTTCTAAATCATTAACTAGATTCCTATCTTCTCTAGAATATTTTACAGGTTCTGACTCAGGTGTAAAGATTTTAAGTTTTACCATCTGGAATTAAAGCCTTCCTCACCTACCTGTCCTGACCCCTCATCTTATTTTGTTTCCTGTAGTGTTGCCTTTCTGATGTCCTTTACAATGTATAATAGCCATGCTCTTTGGTAGATTTACATCATGCTGTTTTCCTTGTGTGTGCAATCTTTGTTCTTTTCAGATGGTGATACGATGTGTAGCATCCCAAATACATAATTAGCATCTGTCCATATAATTTAGACTCTTGTCCAGGCCTTTTGAGGGAAAGTCCCCTCAGGTAATGGTTGTGCTTTGATTACCTTGTCAGTAGCAGCTACTGCATATCCTGCCTTACAGTTTCCTTGTCTCACAAAACTGCTACCGTTGGTGGCCAGGTGTCTTCTGCATCTTCTAAGGGTTTGTCCTTCGGGTCCGACCAGCTGGAATGTGCAGCTTCAGTTGTTTCAAAGCAGTCATGAAATACTGGTTCTCCAGGAGTTCCACTAAGGAAAGATACTAGGTTGATAATATTACAATTGTTTCTACATCATCCTGCTCTACCAGGATGGCCTGGGATTTCAGGAGCCTTAGGGGTGAGAGCCAATGCCCCCCTTTTCTTCAGCCACCACCCTCAAGCACCCCAGCCATTCCTAACTCACTTCATCCGAGCTGGTTGGAGAACTGTGCCCCTGCCCTTCAATAGGGTCCAAGGTTCTGGGCAAGGACTCCCAGGGCCATTCCTTGTTTTTTTTATGTGAGCTGGTAGCCCCAAAGCAGAGGGGCCTTCATGAGTTCTTATTTCAGCTGGGGGAATGCCCACCTTGCCTCCCCATTTCATAGAATATTTTGGCTTTACCGACAGTCCGTAGTTGTGTATCCACAGTCGGCATCATCCTGCCATTCCTGGGAACGTACGGAGTTCCTTGGCAGTTTGTGGCTCAGGGGTTTGGCAGATGGCTTCTTTCCTGACAGTCCTTGAGGTTTGAAGTCCAGCTGTAATCTCATATCCCAAATACTGTCACTTGCTGCTGAGTTACTTGTGCTTTCTGTTGAGAAACTTGATAATCATTTAAACCAAGAACTTCAGCAAACTCACAGTCCATTGCACACGGTCCTCTTCTGCTTTTGTGACATCCACGTACTGCAGTAAGGTTCCACCCTGGGATGGAGAAACCCAAGTCTCCGGTTCACAAGTTGACCAGCTCTCAAAAATCATTGAGCTGTTCTCACAAGCCTGGGTAACACTGTTCAGATTAACCAAGTCCTTTCTTCCCGTACTGGGGTTTTCCTATTCAAAGGCAAATAACCTTAGGCTTTCTTTGGACAAATCGGGCAGAAAAGGCATCCTTCAAATCCAGAAGGTAAACTCCAATTGCTCATTAGAGTGTATGGATTTTTTTTCACCACTGAGTGTATGCATTCAACTATTCAATTACTTGCCCTCAAATCTTGTTCCAAACTGTAGCATTTGCTTTCTAATTTTTTTTGTCGTCAGGTTTGGAGTACTACAGACTGGAGGACGTCCTTAACAGCCTGCGGAGAAGGACCTGGGGTCTTGATGGATGAAAAGCTTACATGAGCCAGCAGGTTTGCGGTTGGCTCAAAAGCAATGGATCCTGGCTTGATCGAATCACGTGGCCAGCAGGGAAGGGAGGTGATTGTTCACCTACATCTGCTCTTGTGAGGCCGCCATCCTGGAGTACTGCGTCCAGGTCTGGAGGCCCCCAGTACATCAGAAAGACAGGACCTGTTGGAGAGGTCCCAGAGGAGGGCCTAACAATTAGCAGAGGGCTGAACCTCTCCCATATGAAGGCTGAGGAGGTGGGTTTGGTTCAGCCCTGGAGAAGAGAAGGCTGCGTAAGGGTGAGCTCATTGCAGCCTTCAGTACCTAAGGGAGCCTAATCACAAGAGGAGGGGAACTCAACTCTTGGAAAGGGTAGATAAGTTGCAGGACGAGGGAAAGGTTTTTGTTTTGAGGGAGGGATAGTAGGTTGGAGTCAGGGGGAAATTCTTTACAGAGAGAGTGGTGAGCCTGCTGGGAACAGCTGCCCAGAGAGCTGTGGATCCCCAGTCTTGTAAGTGTTGAGGCCAAGGCTGGTGAGGCCCGGGCAACCTGTCTGGTTTAAATGAGGAGGTTGGTGCCCTGCGTGTGGCAGGGGGTTGGAGTTTCGTGAGTCCTTGAGGTCCCTTCCCAACCCTGGCCATTGCTGTGATTCTGTTCTGTAGACGTTCGTACCCACCAAAAGATAAACCTCTTATCCTGCTCACCTCTCTTCAGTTCTGACATCCCTGTCACATCACCCGTGCTCATCTTTGCCTTCCTCAGCCCGTGTCTTTCCAAACTTTTCACTTTCCAAACTCCTCACCAGTACTTAACTACTAAAATCGTATTTCAGTTTCTCCTCCGTCTCTCCGGAGGCTTCCAGTGCTAAACCTGAGATTTCGGGTTTCCCAGATCGCTGCAGAGCTATCTCACTTCATGCCCTGTCTTGCCATCTCCCCCTTTGCAGCAATGTTTATTTACAGCAGCAGTCTCCGTCTGCAGCTCACTTTCTCTTACAGACCACCAAGTTCTGCTCACGGGGGAACGGTGCGGGGGGGTTTGCTCTCATTGCCAGCACAGATTTAACTCTCATTCCTCTTTCAACAACCCTTTCCTTTGTACATTATGTCCACTAGTTCATGACCCTAAGTTACACTTCAAATGCCCAGTCAATTCTACTTCTGTGGGGGGTTTCCTCTGGCTCCTCATCCCCGGTGCAGCGCAGGTTTTCCCTGCATCTGATTGTCTCGGTTCCACTGAGTTGTGGAGAGCAACAATGTTGGGGCTCATCTGTCTGGCTTACCAGGCCTGGATTTCGACCTAGGGGTTGAGGATGCCCTTTTTTCAGCCTACTCAGCTACGAGCTTCCTTACTGGGCTTCACCAGCTGGTGGAGACTGGGGTGCCTATAGGGTGGTCCGGCGAGGTGCCATGGCTCCTGTGGTTCATGATGGGTCCCAAAGCGAGGTCATGGTCTTATTGGGTGGCTGCCCATCAGGTTCCATCAGTGGGAATAGTTTAGGTTAGACGCGTCTAGTAGGTATCCCAGGGCATCTCTGCATGCTGGACTACGGAGTGCCTGGTTGTGCTGAGGGTCTGGCAGATGATTGGGTCCTTGTTTGAGTCCAGTCTGTACATCGCCACCCTTGCGATTAGGTGGCTGCATGGTACCCTTCGATATCTTAACAGATGCAACATCCTTGCAGTCCTCTCTTGTGCCCACTGATCCGTAATGGTGCCTGGATGGAACCTAAGTTACCTGGTCAGTGACCGCTCTAACTTGAGTGTTCTCACAGCCTGGGTACCACTGTTCGTTACCAATGCCTTGGTCCACTGAGTTCCCATATTGAGCTTAACCTTGCATTCTTGCAAACGGGCAAAATGGTATTCATTGAACCGCTCGATAGATGTGGCCAGTTGTCAACACGAGTTATGGCATCACTATTATTGCCCGCATTGTGCACTGTGCGTCTTCCATTGTTTCCACGGGAATACGGCGTTACAGCAAGCAGTATCCGTCCCAAAACTTGTTACGTTCCTCCACTTATCCCAGGTTTCGGTACGCTACCTTTCTTACCCTTTAGGGCGCATTTGTGCCATTGCGGTTCAGCTGTTCACCCTCCTTAAGGTATGACCTTTTCCCTTCTTGTTTGGTCCACCAATTTGGTTGCTCCTATAGTAGCCTTTTCATTGGGCACTCTTGGCTCTAGTAATGCCCCCTACGGTGGTCAGCAGCGTTCATCGGTGGCCATGGTCGGTCCCAGGGCCGATGTGGGTCCGTCCCTGGGTCTCATTTGGGGCCGTTGGCAGCTCTCAGTGCGGGTCGGAAGGTGCTCCTGAGGTTGCTAGGCACGGTGGCATGACACGGTGAGGAGGGATGCCTAGGGACTGGGAGGGGACTGGGTGTGAGACTGATGGTTAACGGGGGAAATGGAGGTCTGGCGGAGAACTCTAGGGCATACCTAGGGTAGGCCTGTTGGCAGGCTGACGGGCCTGGGGTCTTGTGGAGAACTTACTGACAGATGCCTTGGTCACAGCAATGGTCGTGCTCAGCTGAGGTGGCACGGGACAGGGGTATTGGTGCCCTTGGTCTTTGAGGTCCATCTGGAGTGGAGGTCATGGACCCTAGGACATAAGGGACTTTGGAGGGTTCGGAGGGGCCACTAGATTCAGTGGTGGGCAACTGGATGGACTGGGCCGATACTGGGGACATGTGGGCATCTGGGTGAGGGCTGGGGGCCTTGCACTCGGCAATACGGAGCTACTAGGTCGGGGTCACTCTGGTAACTGGGATGGGGGAATGGTTATTGAGGATGGGGCGTTAGGTGGATGTCGGGGAGTCTTAGGGAGTGTGGGCAACTGGTTCCCGGGGATGATACCCGCAGTGGCCAGCGCTGGATGGCCGGCATGTGGTTATGGGAGTTGGTGGGCCCTGGTGGCGGGGTTGGGTTGTGACAGTGAGGTGCCTCCTGGCCACGTGATGCTGGTTCATGTGACCACCAAGAACTCTTGTCCTTCATCATGGTTCTGACATGGAGACCATGGTATCTTGGGGCTCTGTCCTGGGCCTTTGGGGTTCTATGGCATCTATACTGAATCTCATGTATTGGTCTCTCTGGGCCGGAGGATCAGTGGTAACCTGGATGGCGGGTCTGCCAATCTGGCAGGTTCACTGATGGATCTACTGGGGTCAGAATGTTATGATACGGGCGTCTCGTGGCTACTTCTCACAGTTGCATGGGGAAGTGGGGGGTTTGGGGCCATGCGTCGATATGGCTATCTTTCTGTGTGTGTCTAGACTATGGTCCTAGTCGTGGGCATCGGCCATTATGTCTGGGTTCCTATGGTCCCCTCAGTGGCGTGGGTTCTCAGGTGGGGCCTGTGGGGTCTGGCTGGCTCTATGGTTCATGGGTCTCTATGGGGTCTGGTCTATGGTCTCTATGGGGTTTGCTATGTGTGGGGTCCTGTGGTGCTCTATGGGTGCTCTATGGGGCATCTATGGCTGTGTTTATGGGTCTTATGGGTCTTGGGGCTCTATGGGTCTTTATGGGGTGTTTAGGTCTAGGGGCTCTATGGTTGGGTGCCTATGGGTCTCTATGGACTCTATGGGTCGTGTCTGGGGTCTCTTTGGCCCTATGGCAGTGGGGCCTGTGCCCGATTCGTTCTTGATGCTGTCCCTTGGGCCCGGTCCTTGATGCTTGTTCATTGGGGGTCCTTGGGGTTGGTGGGACTCTATGGGGCTCAATGGTGTCATTTTATATGGCCTTGTGGCATGTGGGTTCCCATACGGTGTCTGGGCATTGCGTTCAGTGGTTCCTTGGTTCCCCCTTGGTCCCCTTGTTATGGGGTCTTGGGTCCTGGGTCTCGTCATGGTGCCGCGTGCGCGGTGGCGTGCTATGGGGTCTCGCCTGGGTGATGCCGTGGTTCCATGGTGCCTTGGGCGCTGCCAGGGCTAGGTGGGATGGCAGGTGGAGGTACTGGGTGGGCTTGGGAGGGACTGGGGTGGATGAGGGGCCAGATGGGATGATGGGTGCCGAGCGGTGATGGGATAGGGAGCCTGGTGTGAGATGGTGTATGGGTACTGGGTGTCGGTATGGAGTGGTCTACTGATGGACGTATGGACATGGGTCCTGGAAGGTGTGTCGGGTTATGGGGTCATTATGGGTCATATGGAGGTCAATTATGGGTTATGGGGTCTTGTGGGGTCCTAGGATATGGGAGTCTTTGGGCTGATGGGGGTCTGTATGACTTGGGATTATGGGGTGGGGTCTTATGGGGCTTATGGGGTCCTTATGGAGATATGGGGTATGGGGTCAATGGGGATCAATGGGGTCATGTCACGGACGTTGAATAGATCATTTATACCGGCTTGACAGGAGGGCAGTGGCCCTGCCCCCCACTCCCCCTGGTCCCACAAAATGGGAAGGAAGGAAGGGAGGGCAGCAAACTGAACAGTCTCATTGGTCCTAGCACTAGGCTCTATGGTATGCTTAGGTCTATGGGTAGGGTACAGGCTTCTATGGGCTTGAGGGGCGGAGACAGTGAATAATGGGAAGGGGGTCTGCTATGGGGCGATGAGCTCTTGGTATGAGCGGTGTACGGACTCTGTGGACATGGTTCAGTCTACATTGTTATGGTAATGAAATCAAAAGAGCCATAGGAGAGGAGATTGGCCCAGGGTCAACTGGAAAGTGGATCGGCTGGGTACGCATCGGCCATGCCAGGCAGTAAGGGCCGACCCACCGGAAGGGTAGAGGTCCATGACTCTAGGCGTAATGTACAGGGTGAACGTATCGGAATTGTGCATAACAATTTAATTCCAGTCGACTGATGTTTATGTGGAATACTGAAAACCAAAAAAGGGATAAACCAGATGACGGGAGTGGAGGGGAATCCTATGGGTTAGGAAACAATCAGGCGTAAAGGTCGTATGGAAACACCTGGGGTAAAGTGTGCATAGGGTCCTGAAAGGTAGTAGCTTAGATTGGTCGAACACACTAGGGTTAGGGTCTAGGGTGGCAGGGTAAGTCATAGGGTAGAGTAGTAGTGAGTAAACCGGATTAAAGGTGTGGAGTAAGGTTGAACAAATGTGAGTCCCCTTGAGTAAGGTGTGAGGCAAAGAAAGGCAAAAAGATGAGTAACCCGGGTAAAGTGCGAGTAAACTTGGGTAAAGGTGAGGAAACACAAAGTCAAGTGTAGGAAACCTCGAGTAAAAGTGGTAAGGTAAAAGATGGAGTAAAATGGTGGAAAACCAGGGGTAAGCTTATGTGTCTAACGTGAACCGGAGTAATTAGAGCAATCAACAATAAAGATGTAGCAATAATAATCAAAGTGAGTAAAACCCAGAGAACTGTGAATAAATGCGAAAAGGTGGAGAAACACACCAGTAAAGTGCGAGTAAACTGGAGTTAAGCGGAGGTAACACCAGTCAAGAGAGGGAAACCTGGAGTAACTGTAGGTTAAACGTGGAGTTAATTGTGAGTAAACCAGTTGAGTGTAAGGTAGAGCAAATCCGGAACTAGAGTAAGTCAGTCCAATGAGCAAAAGAGTGATGTGAAAACACTGAGAAAGTGTGGATAAAACCCAGAGAAACGTGAGAGTAAACGAGCAATAGTGAGGTCAAACACCGGAGTAAAGGTGAGAAACACCGGGTAAAAGTGTAGGTAGCCGTGAAGAAGGAGTAAAACGCATGGTAAGGTTGTCAGTAAACCAGAAGAAAAGTGAGTAACGAATGGAAAGTGTGCAGATAAGTTAAAGCAAAGTGGACACAACTCAGTAGAAAACGTGAGTAAAAACACTCGAAAGAAAGTGGAGTAAACCTAGAGTAAATGTGGAGTAAACGCGGAATAAAGCAAGCAACACCAAATAAAGTGAGGGGCAAAACCTGGAGTAAAGTGTAGGTAAACGTGAGTAAATGTGAGTAAAAGAGAGTAAAGGTGTGAGTCCACCGAGAATAGAGTAGAGTATCCCGAGCAAAGAGTGTGCAAGTAGGCAAAGTGTGTGTAAAACCCAAGGAAACAGTGAATAATGCCGAGCAAATTGTGAGAACTGAGTAAAATGGTAGCCCAGAAGGAAGAGCGAAAACGCATGGGAAGGTGTCAGTAAACCCGAAAGTGTGATAAAGTGGAGTAAAGGTGGGTAAGTGTGAGTAAAGTTGGAGTCAACTGAGTAAGTGTGGAGTAAAATGCTCCAATCAAAGAGTGGAGTAAACCGAAGTAAAGAATGAGTACCTTGGATAACGTGAGTAAACCAGAGAAGTAGGGAACACCGGAGTAAATTAAGGTAAAAGTGGCATAAATGGTGGTAAAAGGAGTAAGGTGTGAGTGCACCTGGATGGAAAGGTAGTAGAAGCAAAGGTGTGCAATGTTAGTGCAAAGTGTGGTAAACACGGAGAAAACAGTGAATAAACCTCAGAGGAAACTATGAGAAACACCCGTGAGTAAAGGTGTGGGTAGCGGAGAAATGGAGTGAAACACATGGAGTAGGTGTCAGTAAAACCAGGAGAAAAGTGGAGTAAAGGTAAGAGTGGTGAGAAAGTTAAAAAAGTTGGAGTCCACACAAAAAGCGTGAGTAAAACATCGAAAAAGAGTGTGAGTAAACCTAAGAATGGCGAGTAAACTCTGAATAAAGCATGAGGCACACCAAATCAAGTGAGGGGAAACTGGAGTAAAGTGTAAGGTAAACGTGGAGTAAAGTGTGTGAGTAAAAGCAGAGTAAGGTGTGAGTCCACCAGGAATAGAGTAAAGTAATCCCGGAGCAAAGAGTGTGCAAGCGTAGTGCAAAGTGTGTGTGTAAAACCCAGAGAAAACAGTGAATAAACGCCGAGCAAATTGTGAGAAACCCCGGAGTAAAGTGTGAGAAACACCCGGAGTTAAGTGTGGGGAGGTGCATGGGAACTGCTGAGTCACGGCCTGAACCTCTGATTGATCACCTGAGGCGAGCAATGAGTCAGCCATCGGAGGGGCTGCACCTCTCTGCACCTCTGGCTGCACCTCTCCTAGACCCATTTAAGAGCTGACTACCAACGGGGAAGGATCTCTTCTGGAGATCCACTCCGCTGGAGTTTCTGAGCGAGCCCAGGATACAGGTAAGCGTCCTATTTGTTCTCTTTGTCTTGCTTTGCCTAACTCTCCTGTTTATTTCATTATTATAACATCTTAATATTCTTTGATTATACACTTGGCGAGCCAGGCAAATATACTAAAATTTACATCATGTCCTTTCTCTGGAATTTCTATAAATGGGTCAAGGTGGAGAACGCTACCCCCCTAGATAAAATGATTCCAGGGCAGATCCCAGGATTTGTGGGATCTCCCTATTATGTACAATGTTACCATTGAAAAATGGGGTCCCCTACGTGTTGTGGGAAACATCTCCCCATATCGTATGGCAGATTACTTTCAGGGACTTGGCAAGGATATACTGATCACAAAGAAAGACAATTAGCTGCCTCCTCAGTGGCGTGGCCACTATTAAATGCTTTAAATCATGCTGGAATGAGGAATAATACTTTAGAGAATGAAAATGAACTTTTGAAAGATCGAATTGAAAAGTTAGAGAGCAAGAACTTGGCATATTAACAGGGAAAAAACCAATTCTACATCTTCCGATAGGTCAAGTTCGTAACATCTCAATAAACAATGGCCAGACTCCTGAATCAACAGACTGTGTGATCAGGAAAATAGAAAATTTAAATCAGATCTTGAATCTCCGATTTTGACAGATCCAGCAGAAGTCCATCCTGTATAACTCAGAAAACAAAAAAAGTACAGGGACAGACCACGGAGGTGGCTGCCTGATCCGTGGCCCCCTGCCCAGCCTTATTGGCAACGTAACAGCCCGGCCGTACACGGCAACAGAAACTGATGGATTTAGTACAGCGATTTTTGGCAGAAGCCTAGAGGAAGTGTGCCAGCTGGTTATTAAGACTGTGGGATTCTGGGGCAGAAAGTGTTTTGGTGAATGGCCCGGAAATAGCCGAGTTGGCCACCATGACTGTCCATCCTGCTCTCAGGCAGAGCTTACATGCAGGTAATCAATATCTTGATGAAAACCATTCTAAATAGAACGGTTAATGACGACCTGCTGTATGGTATGGCCCAATAACATCTGATATACCTCTACGTACAGGGATGTGGTCCTCCACGGAGGACCTTCAAAATTATATCCGTGCACTAGGCGTAAGGGAAGCAATTTACAAAGGCACATTTGATGGCCCTGATATGGTCAAATTCTCAGCAGGGATGAGAGACCTAATTCTACAGCAAGCTCTCCCTCTCATGTGTACTGGTAGAGATAGATATATAGAGACCAATGGTACTTTGGTCTCTATACTAAATCCCTGGTGGCCTCAGAAGCGGCAGTCCAGCAGGCTGCCCAGTTAGTGGCCGACCTGGGAGAAACAGAACGCCTGCGACAAGGCGCAACATTCGGACATGAGAAGAAGCCGAGGTCCTGCCGGTGACTAAAACCAAAATGCCGGCTCCTCGAGCTCCTCAATCGGGACCCATAAGGGTCTCCCGAAAACAAATGTTTAATGATGTAATTCGGGCTGGGGTCCAATTTGCTAAGATTGACTGCCAGCCCAACCATGTCCTTCTCCAGCTTTGGACATAGCTAAAGGACAACCAAAAATTTCAGACCTACCCTAAGAAACCAAGGGTAAGGGTTATAGAGAGAATGCCAACAACGACATGGAACCAAGAAGATTTCATTGTTCCTAATAGAAAACAAAAAAGCTGCCTCAGGTGTCTCGGGCCACAATGCCTGAGCCACTGGAAGCAAAAGAATTGGCCATAGCTCAATTCATGGCGAGACAAGGGATGCTGGTCCTCCTTGGGCCTCCAGACAGGACCGGAGGCCCTATGTAGAATTAACGATTTATTGGTCCCGAAAAAATATTCAGAGAGTTATGGCATTAGTGGACACTGGAGCAGGAACATCAATTATCTACTGAGATCCGTCCAAGTTTGATGGAGACAGAGTGATGATTGGTGGTTTTGGGGGACGGACTATTCCTGTCACCCAAATATGGTTGAAATTGGGGGTTGGGCATCTCCCACCCCGGGAGTGTAAGGTGTCTATTGCCCCAGTCCAGGAATACATCCTGGGCATAGATATTCTATGGGGTCTGGCTCTCCAGACAACCGTGGGAGAGTTCAGACTTCAACAGAGATGTATCAGTATCCAAGATACTCAGTTACTCAAGATGGCTTAGGTTGGGGCCTGTGGCAACGCCTGAGTTCTTTTCGGACCCCATAGGTTTTTGGTCTCAGGTCTGGCAGGGAGCAGAAGAAAGATACAGTATGATTGAAAAACAGTTACTGGCTGCCTATTCGGCATTACAGGCAGTAGAGCCAGTTACTCAAACGGCTGAAGTTATAGGTAAGACCTCTCTGCCGATTCAGGAGTGGGTGAAAGATCTGGCCCACCTTCCTAAGGCAGGGGTGGCCCAAGCACAAACAGTGGCACGATGGGTCGCCTACCTCAGCCAAAGGAGCAGCCTGTCTTCATCACCCTTGAAAGAAGAACTTCAGGAGATCCTCGGCCCAGTGACGTATCACAGTGATGCACCAAAAGAAACACTGGTCGCTCCACCAGAGAAGAGTCCCCGTTCAGGAGGGGAAATATCCTATCCCTGAAGATGCCTGGTACACGGATGGGTCCAGCAAGGGCAACCTGAGCAAGTGGAGAGCAATAGCATACCATCCCTCCACCGAGACATCTGGTTCGACGAGGGGGATGGTCAGAGACGCCAACGGCAGAACTGTGGGCTGTGTGGATGCTTATAACCAAGGAACCGGTGATGGTATCCAGAATATCTGTACAGACAGTTGGGCTGTGTACCGGGGGCTCTTTGGATTGCACACTGGGCCTACCCAGGAATGGACTATCCACACCCTGCCAGTCTGGGGCAAAGACATGTGGTTGGACGTATGGAATACAATCAAACACAGGACTGTTCGTGCCTACCATGTTTTCTGGTCATCAGCCCCGTGGTGTGGCCTACTTGCACCTTGGGGGAGATTATTGGAGGTGGGAGGCTCTGTAGTTCCTCCAGCAATAGGTACATGGCCTACTGATACCAGTAGGTAATCAACACTCCAATCTTCATTGCTAAAGGGACCCCCATCGTGTCCCTGTGGCAGATCAGGACACCTCCTTTGGTGCCTGATACAGTTATGCAGCCGCAGACATCTGGCCAGAAGGTGTGGTACAGGGTGGCTGGGACATGCCCCGAGCACAAGCCCAAGTGTTGACCCAGGATAGAAAGACGGCCTGGAGAGCAGACCTTCCCCTCCTGGTACCCCTGAAACATCTGTATTAACTCCCCGTGAGTCTTTGAGCCTTGAGGATCACTGGAAAGAACGAAATGCAATCAAAGCATTCCACTGTTATGGTCAGATCACATGCAACACCTGGTGATGGCCTACATGGGACTGATGGAACATAGGAGGGACCTGCACCTCATGACTGCATGCCTCCAGTAACATCATCGAGCACAGCTCCCCTACAGCCTTTTATACCTTATATCTCCCTATATCCCCCCGTACCCCTCCACAGACCTATATTGTGCCTGTTTCTCCATATCACGCTTATAGCCTTCCCACTGTTCCCTGTCACCCCATATCCCTTACTATCCCACCTATTCGCCCCCTACAGACATTTATAGTAGTGTATTTTCTTAAATCCTCCCCCAGTCCCCTATATCCCCCAACATAGCTCTCCCCAGACCCCTGTAGCCCCATATAGCCCTGTATCACTTCCACACCCTTGTTATAAACCCTATATCTCACCAATCATTCCCCCATCTCCCCCTATAGCCTCCTATAGTCCCTGTATTTGGGCCTATATCTGGGCCATTTAGCCCCACATCCTTCCGTAGCCCAGCTCATACCCCCCTCCCAAACCCCGCCCCAATGCTCCCTATAGGATTGCGGTGTGGGGATACGGATATGGGATGAATATGGAATGGGAAAATGGAACATGGAATATAGATGGGATGGGCTTGGGATGGACATGGGATCAACATGGGTAGAATGTGGGATGGATTGGGGATGAAATATGGAATGGGAATGGGAAAATGGAACATGGAATATATATGGGGTGGACTTGGGATGGACATGGGATCAACATGGGTAGAATGTGGGATGGATTGGGGATGAAATATGGAATGGGAATGGGAAAATGGAACATGGAATAATATGGGGTGGACTTGGGATGGAACAGTGGGATCAGCATGGGTAGAATGTGGTGATGGATGGGATGAAATTGGAATGGGATGGGAAATGACATGGATATATGGGGATGGGCTTGGGATGGACATGGGACACTGGGTAGAAGTATTTGACAGGATTGGGGATGAATATGGATGGAAGGATAGACATGGAAATATGGATGCTGGGGGTCATGGGCATCAGCATGGTAAGATTGTGAGATGGGGCTGGTTGGGTAGGACAGGTCGGGATGGATATGGGATGGGATAACAGTTGAACGGATGGGCAGAGATGTGGGATGGGTGAATGAGATGGGGCTGGTATGGTTGAATGGATTTGGATGCCTATGGGTAGATCTGATGGATGGAGGGATAAAGTATGAGGACCTGGTGTCCGAAAGGGTTGAATCGGCTTCCGTGGTAGGGCAAGGGGCTGTGGAGCGCCCAGATGCCGCGTGACCTTGCTGCCCTCAATAGTTTAAACCCCTGGCCTGAGCCAAGCGTCCCTGCCTTCATATTGTACATGGGGGGTGGGTCATCCCTCATTATCAAAAAATAAACCTTAACTATAAAGTAAGGGGTCGCCCCAACCCTGTTCTGCGCTCAGTCAAGTTAGAGAGCTCTCACAGTTTCTTGTAGCATCAGAAACAGTTCTCAGAATAGTTCTGCCTTATTGGGTTCAACATACATCTTATCTACCATCCGCTTACAAGCAAGAAATTCCTGTCCCTCTAATCAGTTAACTGGCCTAGTTCTTCTCCCAAGCAACAGCGATAAGCAGAAAGGTTTCTTAAGTGTGATAAGGTTAACAGTGCATACAAACAGAACCTCCTGTTTACACTTAGACGCAAACAGATACCGCTTGCTTCTGTCTTACACTCCAGACTCCCAGTGTTTCACAGTGATAGGGTCTATCAAAGAGTCCTTCATGTCTTGCTCACAGTTACGTCATCCCCCACACCACCCCATGGCATCCGTGTGGTTTGTGGGGATCCCCAGAGGCATGTTCCCAACTTGGGGTGTGACACCATAGGGGTGACACAGGTGTTCCCAACTTCGTGGTGTGACGCTGAGGGGGGCCCACAACACTGGAGTGTGATACAGAGATGTCACCAACTTTGGGGGTGTGACACTGTGAAGCGGTTTCCCTACTTCCTCTGGGAAGTCCTCCAGCTGGTCACCAACTTTGGTGCAATGTCCCCAGGGGGTCCTTTTGTCCCATCCACATGACGGTGACACCTGATGCTGGCTGGTGGTGGCACAGAGTTCACCGCCGTGCGTGTCCCTGTTCTCATGGCAGACAATGGTGACAGCGTCAGAGGGCTCTGGTGTCACCAGGTCCAGCTGCAGGCAGGTCTGGAGGGGTGACAAAGGACAGTGAGAGGCTCAGTGACAGCACGGTGACAATGCGGGGCCGCCTGTGCCTGCCCCCATGTGGTGGTCAGAGCACAGGGAATGGTGTCACCCGAGAGATGGTGACACAGAAGTGATGGGGACGACTGGGTGACGGTAACAAGAGTGACAGCCAGGGATGGGGACACTGTGTCATGGCTGTTCCACATCGAGGTCACCCTGTATCACGGTGTCACCTGAAGACAGTGACACTCAATGACACCCAATGGCATCCGGTGAAGGTGACACCCAACGATGGGGACACCAGCGACCCCATGTCACACCCACGCCAGACCCCACATGTCCCCGACTGTCCCCAGTCCCCCTCCTTGTACCCCTCCTCATCACCTCTTCAAAGAGGATGGCACCACGTTCTGCAGTGCCACCATGGCAGGGGAGACAGCGTGGGACAGTCATGGACAGCCAGGGTGACAGCATCCAGGAGCTGGAGGACGCTGATGGGGCTCTCGAGGTACGTTGGTACGGCCACAGGTTCCACGGTTACAGTGACAATAAAACTGACCTAGTATTTATTTTAATACAAACAGACATTTTTGGGGGCGATCCCACGGGGACAAAGCAGAGCGAGAACGTGTCACTATGTGAGGTTGTCCTCCAAATCCCCATTGCAGACCTCTGGAGGACTCCAAGAATCCCTGGGGACCACCTGGACACCCCCAAGACCCCTCCGAAACATCCCCAAACCCTTCTGGATGACTCCAAGGACCCTCTGGACCCACCTGGGGACCAACTGGATGCCCCAAACCCCTCTAGGACATCTCCAGATTCTTTTGCATGACTCCAGGGGTGGATAAGGGAGGTGGTGGGAAGAAACAAGGGGCTAGTGAGGTTTCCATGCTGTGGAAAAGAGGTTGGGGGAGACCTTAGGGGGACACTGGGGGAAGGGAGGGGAACGGGGTCTCAATGTTGAAAGAGAGTCTGGAGGGGGAACTCAGTGGGTTGTGTTGGGGAAAGAGGTGAACAGAGTGTCTACAAGGCAGAAAGGACATCTGGGGGCAGACGGAGGAGGGGGAGAGGAGAGCCAGGGGTTGTGGGGGGCTTCTATGGGGCAGAAAAGGTGTCCGGTTATGGGGGGATTGGAAGTCAAAATGGGGGAACTGACTCCAGGGGTCAGGGAGGAGCGCATGGGGGGGGGTGACAAGGGACTCTAGGGGTCAAAAAAGGGGTGAGGAGGTGGAGGGAGAAGGGGGGACAAGGACCCTGGAGGTCAAATAGAGGGGAATGGGGGGTGGTAGGAGACTCTAGGGATCAGAATGGGGGAAATGGAGTGGGGGCACTTGGGAGGAGGAGAGGGGATTCTGGGGGTCAGATAGAGGGGACTGGGAAAGGGGGGGGACCCTGCGGGACAGAATGGGAGACTCGTGGGCAGGGGGGCACACTAGGGATCAGAACGGGGCACTGGGAAGGGATGAGGGACCGGGGGGGGAGACAGACTGGGGGACCCTGGGGGTCAGAATGGGGGAGGCACAGAGGGGAGGGGTGGAAGAGGACTACAGTGATCAGAATGGGGGAAATGGAGGGGGGGGAACGGGGAGAGGGCGTAACCCCGGGAGTGACACAGAGGGACTGGGGGGGTGTGGGCGATCAGCGGCAGGGTGACAGGGGGGGAGGGCAGCGAAAGACACGGGGTGGGGGAGGCGGGGAGACGCAGGGCAGCCGCCCCCGCCGAGCGGAAGCCCCGAGCACCACAGAGACCCCGCGGGGCCGAGGCAGAGCGGCACGCGGCCCCCAACCCCCTTCACCCGGCCCCCGCCCCGGTGCCCCCCAGCACCCACCTGTAGGAGCCGAGGCGGCGTCGCAGCGGTGCGGGACACGGCACGACTTCCGCGTGGCCGGCTCCTCGCGTCGCGGCGTGATGACGTCACTCGGCGGGGACAGACCGGCGCTATAGCGACGGACCGGCGCTCAGGCGGTCCTGCAGAGCTGCGCTGGACTCACTGAGCAGCACGGCGCGGTGCAGGGACGGAAGAGAACACAGGCGCTCGGTAGACGTGCTGGGGCAGGAAGCTCTCGCTAACGCTAAGCTCGCTGAAACGAAGTTGCTCTGGTCGTGCTTGAAGCGTTGCGGTGAATTCCCACTCTCTGCGCACTCCGAGGACTCGGCTAACACACACTCGCTCGATGGGCTCAGTTCAGCCACGCGGCGGCGCCGTTCCTTCCTTTTCAGGCGGGCCGTCACAAGTGTGCGAAGCCATCTGACGTCTGTCCTTGCCTGCACTGCCTGCACCTGGAAACAGCGGGGTTTTCCAGATTTCGGGACGCGTGCCTGAAACAAACTGTGGTTCTCTAAGCAGAGCTGCTGGGCAGACCTGTCAGCACTGGAAATTCAGCACGGCAGTGAGATGAGGCCAATGATGCGTTCATGTAAGACTCAGAGGTGCTTTGGAATGCCTCTGTGGCTGCACAGTTCCTCGGGAAGCAGTTACACCTGCCAGCTCAATAAAGCTGTCCCTTAGATGCTGTGCTGTACAGCTGTGGAGCTCTGCTCGCCTGCACTGCATCTTTTAGATGCGTCGTTGAGAGGAACTGAACCAGCAAGGCTTCAGGGCTGAGCTCTAAGAATGGAAACGCCCTCAACTGTTGGAGAGAGACCGGGTTTCTAAGGTCTTAACTCCAGACCTGCAGCTGGCAGAGCACACCCCTCTCGTGCCTTTCCCCCGACTGGTTTTTGGCAGACAGCATACGGACAGCCCTGCAAGGAGTCTCAGAGTGTTTCCTTCTGACGCTCTTATTGTGGAAGTAAGAATACGTTCCTGGCTCCATTTTGCTCCTGTGTCGCAAGACAGAGATTTAAACTACGTAAAGGCACTTTTCCACAAACGTTCCCACAGAAAGAGGGCATCCAACATCTTTCTGTAGCTACGGAGACTCCTCAACCCTTTCCAGGTATGTTTTACTGTCTCTTTCCAAATTTAGAAACAGCAACTGTGCAGAAAAACATGGCACAAATCCTGCAGTGTGGGCCAGCGGGGAGTTTTACCCCGTCTCCTCCCTGATGTCAATCTGCAGTGATACCCTTTAGTCCTCAGTATAACAAACACATCCAGTGACCGTGCTTGAAGACAGTCTCCCTTGAGCGTTTTAGCTGAGCTTGTTTAGCGCTCTTAAAACCAGCTGTGCAAGTGCTGCTTTCCTCCCCACTGTGAGGGGCTTGCTGTCAGGAGCCAACCAGTTATCCCAGGCACATGCAGCAAGGAGCTGCCGTGGCACGATGGGCGTGTGGAGCAGCTGTCTTCCAACCTGTCCTCTGCAGCAGTCAGCATTCTGCGGGTTACTCTTCCCCAGTTTGCAGAAGGAATATCAGAAGTTGATGCTCTTTTGTGAAAGAGTAAATGTGGGCTGAAAAAAAGGCAGTGTGACATTCCTGACTGCAGATGAAGAGCAGCACAGATGCTGCCAGCCCCGCAGTAAAAGCTGGACTTGCTAATGAAGCAGCTTATCCATCTGTGTCGGGCAGTGGTATCGGGGCGTTGCTCTTCAGATCTTTGTTTTCCTTCTGAGGATTTTGTCCCGGCAGGGTTTGTGCCCCAGGATTCTGGGCAGGAGAAGGGCTGGCAGCAGCCCAGGGCAGGACGTGGGTCCCCTGGGGACAGCAGCCACAGCCCCTGCCCCATCTGCACAGTGACCCTGGGCCATCCCTAGGACACCTCGAGACCCTCCTCCTCGGCACAGCCCCACAAAGCACGAGGGAAGGTCTGGGGTGGCAATGGTCCCCCTGGAACGGGGCAGGGATGGTGCCCTCCATCCCATCCATCCCCAGTGCTCAGGACTCCAGAGATCTCCAGGGTCCCTCACTGTCCCTGCTCCAGTGCCACCCTTATCGGAAGAGACGTCTTCCTTATGTCCAATCTAAAGACTCCTTATGTCCTTCCTTATGTCCAGTCTAAAGGAGAAGAGAAAGGTTGTGAGGGGGTTTCCCCAGTGAGAAGTACAATTTCAGAAAGGGATGCATACAGAGAACGCAGGGATGAACACAGAAACATCTCCCAGTTAATGTATAGGCAGCTGATGTGACTGCCGCTGTCCTCAGCAGCTTGCTCAAAGGAGAACTTGCACAAAGCATTTCAGCGCTGGGCCGCTGAGGGAAGCTGTCAGAACAGGAGCACTGTGTCCTCTCGCAGAGGACCGGGATGCTTTTACAGCTGACTGACTGACGGCTGCTTTGTTTGTGGCCACAGCTCCTGAGGAGTGCAGCAGTGCTGAGAGCTGAGAGGAAACGGGGGAATGTTGCACTCCCTGGAGGATGCTGAGAAATCAGTGGCCTAGGGCAGGTGCTGGAGAGGAGCTGCAGGGTGCTGTCGTGGCAGCTGGGCACTACTGGTAGCACAACGGACTGTGCCTCTGCTAAGGCGACTGCAATCACAGTGAGCAGTGAAGCAGGCATACGAGGCTTGCAGCACTGCCTTCCTGCCGTCTGTCTCCACTTCCAGATTCTCGGCCCAGCCCACAAAGCGAGATGAAGTAGAGGAGGGAGAAAACGTGCTCATAGTTCTGGCTTGGTTCCTATTGCAGAGCGAATGATTGCCTGCTAGTCAGAGCAGGACGGCGCCTGCTGTCCGGTAAAGCTCACGCAGAAGCGCTGGCGCTTTGGCATAAATGAACTGCCGCCCTTGTCCCCTGCCCGAGACGGGACGTAGGGCACCCACAGCCTCTGGGCAGCCCGGGCCAGGGCCTCGCTGCCTCTGGGGAGGGATTTCCTCTACACATCTACCTCAATTTCCACTCCTTGAGTGCCTTTCCCACTCGTATTATCGCTGTCTGCCAACGCCGAGTGGCACACAAGGTCTGGCAGGGGGTCAGGTAATGACATGACAACAGTACGTGGACAGCTGTGGTGTTATTTTCTGTTTATTGGTACTGTGGAGCCTGGTAAGCTCTGGTACATGACAGCAGTGGTTCTGCAGATGTTAGATGGTGTCCCAAAGCCACTACTTTCTATTTAATGGTACAGCGGAGCCCGGAAAACTCCGTTTGATGCCAGCAGGGGTTGTGTGGATGTCAGATGGTGTCTGCAAACCCACGTGCTGGGGCTGCTCCCACCTCCTGATGGATAGCGGAGAGGAGCGGTAGGGCAGATGCCGTGCTTGGGGCTGCTGGGGGCTGCTGGACCAGGTCTGTTTCACCCTGGCAGTGGTGTTCCAGTTTTCTGATGAAGCCCCTGAGTTGACATTCCTGGGGAGCCACTCCCACCGTCTGAAAGATGGCTGAGGGGACGGGGAGGATGGTACCCGGGGAGGCTGTGGGCTGCTGGACCGCTCACACTTCCTCCAGGCAGCAGTTGCTGGTCTGCTGGATAACTGCCCCAGGCCAAGACCCTGGGGGGGCCGCTCCCACCTCCTAAAGGATGGTGGAGAGGAGGGGGAGGGCAGCGGGGAGGCCTGGGGGGACCCGGGGCGGCCAGGCCTGTCATGCTGGGGCAGCCACGGCCGTCCTTTGAAAGACGGTGGAGGGGAGGAGGAGGGCAGTGGGGGTGCCTGAGGAGGCAACTCCCATCCCCTGAAGGATCGCGGAGGGGAACGGGAAGGTGGTGACCGTGCCTGGCGAGGCGGGGGGCTGCCGGGCCGGTGGCGCTTCCCCCAGGCAGCGGCTGTCCTGTCGGACAGTTTCCCCGAGTCTGCAGTCTGCGGGGATTTCTGCCATCCTCTGACCCATGGTGGAGGAGAGGGCAGAGGTGGTGCTGGGGGGGGCTGGGAGCTGCTGGGCCTGGTCTGTTTCCCCGTGGCAGTGGTTTTCCAGGTGCCTGATGATGTCCCCGAGCTGCCACTCTGGGGAGGCTGCTCCCACCTCCTCAAGGATGCTGGAGAAGAGGGGGAGGGCAGTCGGGGTGCCTGAGGGGGCCACTCCCGTCCCCTGAAGGATCGTGGAGGGGAACGGGAACGTGGTGACCGTGCCTGGGGAGGTGAGGGGCTGCTGGGCCGGTGGCGCTTCCCCCAGGCAGCGGCTGTCCTGTCGGACAGTTTCCCCGAGTCTGCACTCTGCAGGGATCGCTTCCATTCCCCGACCGATGGTGGAGGGGAGGGCAGAGGTGGTGCTGGGGGGGGCTGCTGGGGGCTGCGTGGCCTGGACTGTTTCCCCGTGGCAGTGGTTTTAAAGGTGTCAGATGATGCCCCCGAGCTGCCACTCTGGGGGGGTTGCTCCCACCTCCTCAAGGATGGTGGAGAGGAGGGGGAGGGCAGAGGTGGTGCTGGGGGGGGCTGGGGGCTGCCGGGCCTCTCAGGCTTCCCCGAGGCAGCGGCTGTCCGGGTGCCGGACGATGCCCCCGAGCCGACACGCTGAGGGGACCGCTCCCGTCCCCTGAAGGATGGTGGTGGGGGACGGGGGGGCGGCGTCGATGCCCGCTGGGGCCGGGGGCCGCTGGGCCCGTCGCTCATCTGCCAGGGAGCAATCGTTTGGGTGCCGGCCGATGACCGCAAGCCTCCGCCCCGGGCGGGTTCCTTCTGCCCCTTGAAGGATGGTGGAGGAGGACGGGGGGGCGGCGTCGATGCCCGCTGGGGCCGGGGGCCGCTGGGCCTGTCGCTCATCCCCCGGGATGCGGAGCCCAGGCCGGTGGGCCGCGGGGGCCGAGGCGGGGGTAGCTGAGCCCGGCGGCCGTCCAGCCTGGCAGGGGCCGCTCCGGTGCTGCCCTGCGGCAGGCGGGCAGGTTGTTCCCGCACAGGTGGTTGGCGATGGCTCTGCCTGTCGGGCCGCTCGACGTCAGCAGACCGTTCGTCTGACTGCGAGCTGGAGCTGCTGCTATCGTCCTGCGCTTCATCAGCTGCAGCCAGGCGCCTGCGGAGAGAGGAACGTGCTGAGGGCGCAGGAGAGCCCCTGCTCTCCTTCCTCAATGGCAAAGAGCCGCCCTCGGCTCCCAGCCTGTCTCGGGCCCAGCGCTAAGAACGGGCCGAAGCCAATTAAAACATCTGACACGTAAAAATCTCAGACCACGTTAGGCAACAGCTAACTGGCCTCTCTGTGCTGCTTTCACTAGAAATGCCTCCTGGCTCACGGCAGCCCTACAGTAAAGAGTTGGGCGGATGAGGGTGGGGGTGAACAACAACTCACTGCTTTCTCTTCCTGCACCACCAGAAAAGAAGACAGCACAGAATCATCGCTAGCAGTAGGGAAACCGGGACAGATGCGGCAAGTGCCAGGTACAACTTCTGTGCATCTTTAACTTGCTCGGCGTTTGCACGTCCTTCACCATCCACACCTGGAGGAATAAAGTGGTCGTTGCTGTGTCTTGTGCCATAGCGGCAATCTCGCAGGAGCTCTGACATTGCCACAACACGCTCTTTTGCATTTTGTTGGCCTCCTGGAACAATCCTCAGGCTGCAATGCTTTCCCTGATTCCAGGGGAAGCAAAGGGAACTCCCAAAGGCGCTGCACAGCAACGCACTCCGGAGGCCCTTTTGCCTCTCAGCTTTGTTTACATTCTGGCTCTGCCACGGTCCAGACCTTCCTGGGCCACGGGATTGCTCCTTCTTCTCCATCGTGCTCTAAGATTTCTTTTGCACTCGCCCACCCTCGCCTCGTGAGGCTGGGTAGTGCTGCTGCAGGCAGGCACACTGTGACCCTTTGGGGCACGCTGTCTGACTAAGCAAATCTCATTAGAGCAGAAGGAGAGCGCGTGGATCCGTTTAACCAAGCGCTGCTATGAGTGACCTGGACAAGAACAATTGCTGTGTCGGGCAGGGAGTGCTGCCCTGAGCTCCCCCCTCCCACTCGGAACCCACTCCTCGGGGGCAGAGTCAGGCCCTCTCCGCAGGCACCTGAACCTGCCTCTCCCTTTTTGCCTTTCCCCCGGCATGGGCACAACTTGCACGCTCCTACTTTTCTCCCCCTTACGAACTCCTGCCTGATGGTTGCTTACCTGGATTCTTCCGAAAAAAACCATAGATCCAGTTGTGTTGGCCTTTCCCGGGCTCTGACAGCACTGTGAAGAACGAGAGAAAGGCCAAGTCTCAGCACGGTGCAGGCAAAGAGGAGGCAGGACGGGAGGCTCCCTCTGTGCCACTGCCCCAGCTATGAGTCAGTGCATCCCTCTGGACCTCAGCTTGCAGGAGGGATCCCGCTCCAGGCTGCTGGCGTGCCAGGCGCCTCAAGGGAGGCACACCAAGCTCTGGAATGCAGGGACTGTGGCAGGGAGGTACGTTGGAGGGTCCTATTTCCTCTCCTCATCTGCTGAATGTGGTTCCCCTGGCCTTGTTCCCAAAAGGACAACGTTCCTAAGTCCCTGGGAGCTGGGTGTGATGGGAGGGGAGCAACCTCTAACCACGGCCACGGAGCTCTGCGAGCGGGGAGCTGTACGAGGGGCTTTACCTGGAGCGCCAGTCGGGTGCTTGGCCTCTGTTTCCCCCGCAGGGACGTGCAGTGTGCGACGGCTGCCTTGCTGAAATGCATCCCTGTGCACAGGCTCTCCGTCTGGCTCTTTAGAAAGGAGGGAAGAGAGCGGGGCTGTAAGTAACTGCTTCTCATCAGGAAAATGGTATCTTCGGGAGGCACCGGTTCTCTAGGCACAGC
This sequence comes from Lophura nycthemera, assembly GCA_021292215.1. Lineage (NCBI taxonomy): Eukaryota > Metazoa > Chordata > Aves > Galliformes > Phasianidae > Lophura > Lophura nycthemera. The sequence goes on along the minus strand of JADANK010001193.1, from coordinate 28,905 downwards.
AGTCAAGTCTAGGAACGAAGCCTGGGCTTTTTGTGGTGCGCCTCATTCCTAGTCCAAACTGCGTGCCATTCCGTGAGACAAACTGAAGTGCTGCACACTTTCCAGTTTGCGAGCACAGACAACAAGACCTGTCCTGCTGGGAGACCAGCAGGTTGCAGGCAGGCTTCTTGTTCACGGTGCCCTTGTGCGATTCTGGCAAGTTGCAAGATGATGCTACAAGCCAGTTCAGACCAGAGGCGTCACCACCGCAGGGCTCTGATCCATCCTTTCCTGCTGTGCACGCTACACTTTCTCCACGTATCTACCTAGAAACTCAGCTTCCCGCGTCTTTCAGTGAACAGACAGAAAGACACCCACCATGTGCTGCCTTCTCCTTCATCATTTGCTTCAGGACATGGGAGAGCCTCTGCGGATATTTTCCAGCTTTTGATGCCTCTTTCCATTCCTCAGGACCTTAACAGAAAGCATGAAAGTACATTTCAGACAAAGTACTGAACCGAATGGTCTTTGTGGTGAAGTCAATAAAGACGAGAGCCACCCGGGGACGCCTGTGGGGCTCCAGCACAGGAGGCAGCCAAGGGTTTTTGCCCGGCCTTCCCTGGAGGCACTTCTGCACCCAAAGGATGAGGAGAACTTTCCATCGCACGCTGCAATCCACACAGCTGCATAACAGAGTTACGCAAGTCGCAGAGGTGCCAGGTGGGCAGTTGGCTGGCACTCAGCAGCTTTCTGGATACTCTCTCCGGGCCACGTGAAACAATCCTCAGAGACAGCGTGGAAGAACATGTGGGTTTTCTTACTGGACAGATCTCTGATGTACAGAGACAAAGCCAGCAGGACACTGGGAGCACGCAGCACCCAAGAAACAGTGACTACCCAGGCTTCTCGTGGAGTAGAAATCACTGGGCAGCGAAAAGCTGAACCCTTCCTGAACTACCACAACCACATGTGAGCAGAGAGCGTGAGATGAAGGCTGGTGACTTACCTCTGGCATCCAGCCCAGGCTCAGGGACAGGACTCCCTTCTGGTAATCCACCAACAGGGCCTGCAGGCACAAATGTGATCAGACACAGGTGAGGACAGCTTCCGCTGCACCTTGGGGCCTGGTTCTTTTTTCCGCAGTGACCTGCGAGGACTGATGGCAGGTCGGGGAATGACACGGCCCAAACGGCAAACGTAGAGGTTCTCTCCTCCAAAGAGTGGCAAGGGTTGCCTTCCCACACATATGTGACAGCTCTCCAAATAAAGAAATACTCAGGACTGACCTGCGTACAGCCTTCGAGGCACAAAGAGCCCTGAAAGACCCCTGGAGGTTCCTGACTACCCAACTAAACTATGACAGCGCTAACTTTTCTGCCTTCAAGGGAGCAGGCACAACTTACCTCCGGGTTCCCCCTGAGGCACAAAAGCAGTCATCACCCAATCATCTGGATACGGAGCACCATCATCTAGAATCAAGAACAGAAGAGGGATGTTCCCGTGGCACGCTGTGATCTCCTCCCTCAGTGATGGGGGAGGGCTCAGCTAATGGGATGGCAGACTCAGGCCGTGATTGCCAAAGCCACAGGGTGACCTGGAGCCTGGCATCGGCAGCTCTCCGAAGCTCTCCAGGCCACGTGCAACAGCCCTCCGGGACCGCGTGGAAGAGCACACCAAGAAAAGACACCCGAAGCCATCTGGGCTCCGGCCGGGGGGCTCTGCTGGGAACCGGGATTTGTCTGTGGGGAGCACCGGGAAGCCGGAGCAGAAACTGCTCCCGCTTTTCCCAGCACGCCGCTTCTGAGCTCCCCCTAGGACACCCCCGGGCGAAGACGTGCTCAGCCAGCAGCAGAGCCACGGCCCGGCACGGCTGGAGCCAGCCCTGCAGAGCACCGCTTCCTCACGCCCTCGCCCGGCTCCTGCGCCGCTGCCCGTCCCCCCATCCCAACACCCCCACGGAAGGCAGCCCCAGGGCGGCGCGGCACACGGGGACGAGAGCCCGGAGCTCTCGCCCTCGCCGCCACCCGGTTTTGGCCCCATCTCTGCCCACCCACCCGCTGCCGGCGCTCGCCACGGAGCGGCACGAGTCTCCCGGGAACACGCGGCCGTCAGGAGGAGGAGGAGAGCGAGGCGGGCGGGGGCCGTGGCCCCCCACACTCCCGCCATGCTGCCACCGCCACCGCCGCAGCCACAGCGAGTGCTGCTGGGCGGCACAGAACGCCTGGGGCACACGCTGGGCATTGTGAGCTCACGGCACCGGGCGGGGCGTTGCGACCCCGCGTCCCCGTGATGCGCATCTGTTCCGCCACCAGGGCCGGCTTCCCCCTGGGCTCGCCGTGTGCGCTGCCGTGCTGGGGGAGGATTCCCAGGCATCCGGAGCGGCAGGAGACCGCTGCTCGTCGCATGGACGGCACGGAAATGGGGAATGCTGGAACGGCTCGGCTGGGAAGGGACATTAAAGACACAGAGACGCTGTCAAAGGAGAAAGAAAATCACCTCAGTGTCGTTTTTACTGCTGCGTGCAAATCAAGAGATTCACTTTTCTCTTGTAAAGCCAAAGCAGAAGCCGGTTCTTCAGGGACATTTCCCCTTCAACCCTCCCCACCCCACACTCCTACCTCTCATTTTCTCCTACCTCCCCTCTCCTCCCTTCCTTCACTTCCCCTCTCCTCCCCTTCCCCCTCTTTTCTCCCTTTCCCCTCCCCTTCCCCCTTGCCGTATGCCAAACTTACCTCTCCTGCTCTTCTCTGAATCTTCAGGATTCTCCTGCCTTTGCTGCTCCTCTTGCCTTGCTTTCCTTTGCAATGCTCTGCATTGCTCTCTCCATATTTCTTGGCCAGCCATTCTTTCCTTAGCTCTTATTCTTCACTTTTCACTTGGCTTTTTTCTTCTATTCTCTTTGCCTTTCTTCTCTTCTTTTAGTCCTTTTTTCTCTTTTCATATATTATTTTCTAGCTCTTCTTTCTCCTTTTATTTCTTTCTATTTCATTTTTCTTTTTGGTCTTTTTTTCCATTAACTACTTTTTTGCTCTTTTTTCATTTTTTTCTGTTTTCTCTTCAACTTTTTTTTTCGTATTTTTATTATATATTCTTTTTTTCTTTTCTCTATTTTGTTTCTTTCTTTTTCCTTTTTTTTCTTTTTCCCATGTTTTCATCCTTTTTTCTTTTCTTTATTCTTCCTTGGTTTTTCTTTCTTTTTTTTCTCTCTTTTTCTCATGTAATCTTTTTTTTCTTTTTTTTCCCCTCTTTCTTCCTCATCTTTTTCTCTTTTTTCTTTTCCTCTCTTTTTTTCTGATTTTAATCACAGGTTTTCCTTTACCCCCCTTTAACCGAGCCCACAGCCCTCATCTCTTGGGGAGACAGCAAGGTGGCCTGGAGCTGCCCACAGCTCCTCCTGGGCAGGTCTGCTTCAAGCCCACAGCCCAAAGGACCAAACCCCTCTTCCCTTTGGGCCCAGCTTCTTCTCCTTCCGCGCTGCTCCTGTGGCAAGCAGGGGCTCAGCTCTTCCCACATTCCTCCATTCCTGCAAGGTTGCATTTTTTCACTCTTTGCCTTGCTTTGCTTTGCTGTGCTATGGTTAGCTTTCCTACTTGCTTTCTCTACATTTACATGCATTGCTTTTTACTTTTTCTTCTTTCTTTCCTCTTTCTTTCTTTCTATTTTCCTTACAACCCTCCCCGTTTCTTTTTTGTCGCTTGTTTGTTTCCTGGTTGGTTTTTCTTTTTTAGTCTTTTTATCTTTTCTTACTTTTTATTTTATTACTTTCTTTCAGCCCCCTGAAGTTACTTTATATCCATCTGTTGGCCCCCTTTATCCCCCTTGTCGTTTCTGTATCTGGGCCACCTCTTCTTACGTGTGCCTCCTCTCCCCACATCACCCTATAGCCCCATATTCCCCTATACTTTACTATAGCCTACGCAAGCCCCCTAGAGCTCCCCTACAGCCTTCTGTAAGCTCACATCTCCCTATGTCCCACCTACACCCCTCCACAGACCCCTATCGCGCCTGTTTCTCCATATCACACCCATCGCCCTCCCACTGCTCCCTCTAGCCCCATATGGAGCAGATTGTCTTGAGGGAGATCATGCGGCATGTGCGGGATGACCGGGGGATCAGGCCTAGCCAGCATGGGTTTATGAAGGGCAGGTCCTGCTTGACCAACCTGATCTCCTTCTATGATCCAGTGGCCCATCTGGCGGATGAGGGAAAGGCTGTTGATGTGGTCTACCTGGACTTCAGCAAGGCCTTTGACACTGTCTCCCACAGCATTCTCCTGCAGAAGCTGCAGCCCGAGGCTCGGATGGCTACACTCTGGGCTGGGTGAGGAGCTGGCTGGAGGGCCGGGCTCAGAGAGTGGTGGTGAATGGAGTTAAATCCAGCCGGCGACCGGTCACGAGTGGTGTTCCCCAGGGGTCGGTGCTGGGGCCCGTCTTCTTCAAGAACTTTATTGATGGCCTGGATGAGGGCATTGAGTGCACCCTCAGTAAATTCGCAGATGACACCAAGTTGGGTGGAAGTGTGGATCTGCCTGGGGGTAGCGAGGCCATACAGAGGGATCTGGACAGGCTGGAGAGCTGGGCTGAAGCCCATGGGATGAGGTTCAACGAGACCAAATGCCGGCTCCTGCACTTCGGCTACAACAACCCCAGGCGACGCTACAGGCTTGGGGCGGAGTGGCTGGAGGACTGCGTGGAGGAAATGGACCTGGGGGTGTTGGTTGGTGCTCGGCTGAACACGAGCCCACAGTGTGCCCAGGTGGCCAAGAGGGCCAAGGGCATCCTGGCTTGCATCAGAAACAGTGTTGCCAGCAGGAGCAGGAGGTGATTGTTCCCCTGTACTCAGCACTGGTGAGGCCGCACCTCGAGTGCTGTGTCCAGTTTTGGGCCCCTCACTGCAAGAAAGACATGGAGGCCCTGGAACGTGTTCAGAGGAGGGCAACAAAGCTGGTGAGGGGTCTGGAGCACAGTCCTGTGAGGAGCGGCTGAGGGAGCTGGGATCGTTCAGTCTGGAGAAGAGGAGGCTCAGGGGAGACCTCACTGCACTCTGCAACTTCCCGAAGGGAGGCTGAGATGAGGATGGGTTTGGCCTCTTCTCCCAGGCAACAAACAGGACCCGAGGAAATGGCTGCAGGTTGTACCAGAGGAGGTTTAGGTTGGACACGAGGAAGAGCCTTTTCTCTCAGATGGTGGTCAGGCACTGCAATGGCTGCACGGGGAGGTGGTGGAGTCGCCGTCCCAGCAGGGTTCGAGAGGCGCCTGGATGAGGAGCTGCGAGATGTGGTTTAGTGCTGGTGGTAGCGGTGGTGATGGGAGGACGGTTGGACTGGATGATCTTACAGGTCGTTTCCAACCTTGAGATTCTATTCCTATTCCTATTCCTATTCCTATTCCTATTCCTATTCCTATTCCTATTCCTATTCCTATTCCTATTCCTATTCCTATTCCTATTTCTATTTCTATTATTTCTATTCCTATTTCTATTTCTATGGCATGGATCTGGGATGGGATATCAGTAAATGGGAAACATGTGGGATGGGCTCTGGATATGGGAGGGACTTGGAACGGATACTGGGATATGGGGCTGGTGGTGGCAGCTGAGGACACCACGGGCCCTCTGTGGTGCCCCATCCTGCCCCGGAGGTGGGCATGGGGAGCTGGGGGGCTGTGACACGGCACCAATGACTGCAGGCAGAGCTGCAGCAAAGGGAACACAGGGCAAAAGCACAGGACTCCTTGCTCTCTGCTCTTCGTCGCAAGGTGACAGTTCTTCAGAGCACGCTCCACCAGGCTGCCCCTCTGCTGACGGTTCCTGTTCAGTGCACCAATGGCCAGAACGGTGCAAAGGACCGTTTTCTGCAAGAGCTGTCTTGGATTTTCCTCCATCTCTTTTCACGCGGTCTGACAACCAATGGATTTCTGTACAAGAAGAGACTCTTTGCAAAACATAGGGCAGTTCTTTTCCCTCATGCACACCCCGGGGGTGGCTTCAGGTCAAAACGCTGCAGGGAGGCAGCCATTTCTCTGCCTCTCTTCATCCCTTCCCTTCAAGTTGCCCAGCTGCACGGTTCTGCTCCTAAGCTATGCCAGAGCCTCCCAGAAAGCCACCGGGGATCCAAAGGAGCAGCGAGCTGGAAGGAAACAGTCTCCTCTGGGCCCAGGCTCAGCCCCACGCGTAGCTACGCCTTTCAAGTGCTGCCAAAGCCTGGGCTTTGTGTGCTCTGCGTGCCAGCAGAAGGGAGCGTGACTTGGGAAAATGAGGAACTCCAGATCCCAAGGCTGCAAGGAATGTAGTCTGTCAGAGCCAAGGGGTCTTGGAAGAGCTGCATTTTGACCGCAATCCTCGTCTCCCACTGCTGAAGGAAGGGGAGAACATTCGCCTTTTTCGCTGAAGGAGCATGGGAGTGGCTGCTCCCATCGAGGAACGAGGATCCAAATGAAGTTCTACTACGACTTCCTCGAGAGGATCAACGGGAAAGGAGGACCTGGAGAGAAGTTGTTCTCAAGGTGAGGCTTTTGGGTTGCTTCCGTGGCCCCTTGCGGATGGCTGCACGTGGCTCACGGACGCTGGCCAGCTGCCCGTGCCGTGCGTGCTGTGCGGCTGTCAGCTTTCAGCGGCCTGTTGAGGGCCCTCCAGCCCTCTGCAGTGTCCTCGGCCGTGACAAGGACGTCCCACATCCTCCCCGTTCCTCCCCTGCAGGTGCCCTGGCTGCTGGACATGGTGGTGTCGCGGGTGGCAGCTGTAGCCTCGCTGACGTCCTCCGGCCGAGTCGTCGTCTTTCCCAGGTCAGTACGCTTGTGGCTGCAGCCCTGCTCGATGCAGCTGCTCAGCTCTCCTGCAGAAGCGTTTGCTCCTCGTGGCCGTGGGCGTCCTGCCATGGGAACGCAGGCAAAAAGAGCTGGGAGAAGTGCGGCACCGTGTCCCTGGACTGTGGACATTTCTGTGAGGTAGAGCTGACGGGAGAGATGAAGGAATTTAGGTGATCGTTCTCATCCCATCGTGGCCCGGGTGACTCCGTTTCCCAGGACAGTCCTTGGTGCTGGGGCTCCGTGGACCCTGGGGAGCAGGTCCCTGTGAGCAGTGAGCACAGTCGCAGCGAGAAGGGCAGCCGAGCCCTGGGTCACGCAAAGCACACACACAAACACCCGCGTCTTCTCCTTTTGTACAGGTTTAAACGGGAGTTTGCACCCAAACCACCGCCCGGGAAAACCCCGCAAGGCCTCTGCAAGTTGCCACTGGCACCTCTCGGCCAGGCCAGAAAGGGAAAGCAGGCTGGCCAGCCCAACTCCATAACAAATGCAACGCAGCGGGCGATAGAAATCCCCATCCCAGCATCACCCAAAGAAGGCTCTGACTTGGGAGACCGTTCACAAGTGCCAGCTCGGCACTGCCTCTCCTCCTGCAACACGTCGTCCTCATCAAATCCAAGGCGCTGGTGCCATGTTTCCCGACATTGCCCCCCATGCGCCTGCGTACGGCAAGACAGGGGGGGGTCCGAGGCCCAGCCCTCCCCCCAGGAAAGGAGCTCCCAAAAGAGGCCGTCCACTCACAGGCACGTCACCGCAGCTCGCTCTTTCCCAAAGCAAAAGGCATAATGCAGTCCGCAGAGTAACAGAGCTGCAGCCCGGAGAAGGAGGAGGGGCTGGCCGAGGCAAGAGGGCCCGCGGCTCGCTGGCACCTGCGAGGGGAGCAAGGAGGGCCCATCTCGGAGCTTTGGGTCAGGCGCTGAGCAGCCCTGGCTGTCGGCCGGGCAGCAGGTCGAGCACAGTCATGGTCTCCTCTGAGGATCGTCTCCTTCCCAATTCCAGAGGAATGTTCCGAGTTGTCAACCCCTCCCAGCTTGGAATCCACGGGCACCGTTATCTGGTGGCAAAAGCCGCCCAAGGAGAAGAAACCGAAGAAACAAGGGCGATGTAGCATAAAAGAAGAAGGACAGGTGAGCGGGCAGGCTCGGGGTCCGGATGTGGCAAGGGGTGTTTTCCCGGCAGGGTTCTGGCTCGGGTTGCAGATACGGCCCCAAAGCCATCAGCAGCTCAGGCAGACCCCTCCACTCTGTCCTTTCAGTCAGCTGCCAGCGATCCCGGAGGCGTCTTCTGCCAAAAAGAAGCCTCAGGAAAAGAAGGCGGCGAAACGCCGTACCAAAAGCAAAGCGATGGCAGAGACGGGTCCAGCACAGGCAGCACAAGCTCCAAGTGGCAGGGAAGAACACGAGAACAACAGAGCGCCGCGGTGAGCGTGGTGAAAGACCCCCTTAGAGGAGGAGTGCCGGAAAAGGCGAACGTCCGAGGCCAGCCAGATACCAAAGCGCCGTGGAGGGGGCCCAGCCCTGCAGGCAAACACCGCGGGCAGCCCTGTGGTCTGGAGCTACCGAGACGCAGCCTGCTGGAGAGCGCACCACAGCGCCTGTGCTGCGGCTGGGCCACTGACACAGCGAGGGACCAGCACCATGCAGGGTCAGGCCACGGCAGAATGCAAGCAGCGGGGCTCCCCAGGTGGCGGATGTCCCGTCCACGCTGAGCAGGGCGTGGGGTGCCCAGCAGAAGCAGAGCTCCACCTGAGGCTGCCGACAGGCGCGCGATTCCCATCTGCGCCATTCCTGGGACCAGAAGCTCCAGCTCGGTATGGGACAGCTGGGGAACGATGCCACCGTATCCCGTGAAGAACAGGATGCGGGTGGGCACCTGCCTGCTCCCTCTTATCTGCCGGCAAGGCCACTGCAAAGACAGCTGGCTCGACCACTTTGGATCCGAGCTGTCACTCCAAGGAGAGCTGACTCAGCCTCTTCTGGACTTATTCATAAGTTTGTACATCGCCGTTGTCATCAACCGAACAACGACCCCTGATGACCATCGCTGCTGAACATCAACGTCTGAACTGCGAACCACGCTGCAGCCGTGGTGGTGACAACCTCCCTCTTGCTTGATAGAGAGACTGCTTGCTTTCATTTCCCATCTTTTCTATCGCCCGTCTTCCCCATCTCCCGAAACATCTTGGGTTTGCAACAATAAATGGACGGGCTAACATCTAACCCGCTGTGTCTTCATCTCTCCGTCTGCTATACATATATTAAAAGAACTCCCCGTGCTCTGATAGTGGCAGCGAGACAGCGAAGCGAAGCAGAGGGAGAGGGACAGTGGGGACTCTTCCTTCAAGTACGCCCTGGCTCTGAACGACATACATTCCATTGGCAGCCGTGGGATCTGGAGTTCCTCATTTTTCCCCAGTCACGCTCCGTCTGCGGGGCACGCAGAGCACACAAAGGCCAGGCTTTGGCGCACTTGAAAGGTGTAGGCTACGCGTGGGGCTGAGCCTGGCGCAGAGGAGACTTGTGTCCTCTCAGCTCGCTGCGCTTATTGGATCCCCGGTGGGAAGGGAAGGGCTTCTGGGAGGCTCTGGCATAGCTTAGTAGCAGACGATGCAGGGGTATAAGGTGGCTTAAGCAGGTGTAAGGGATTAGTCTTCTACATCGACTGTCTCAAAGGCTTGCTGAGGACACAGATGAAATGAGTGCAGCAAGTCCTGGGCCAGGGGTTGAAAAATCCTTCGACTGAGGGGCACAGTGGGACAAGACGCGAGGGAGAGTTTCTTGGGGGGGGGAGGGATGGGGGGTTTGATAGGAGACTCTAGGAGTCCAGAAGGGGGGACTGAAGAGGGGTGCTGGGGGGGTAAGGATCAGCAAGGGAGGAATAAGAGGGGTAGGGGCGGTGGGGGGGAAGAAGAGAAGGGACGGCACTGGGGGTAAGAAACTGAGTGGGGAGGGGGAGGGGGGGAGGGTGCACTGAGGTGGAGGGGTGAAGAAGAATGTAGGGATCAGAATGGGGGAATTGGAAAGGTGGGATGGGGGCGGCGGGGTGAATGGGAGTCTTAGGGGTAAGAATGGAAGGACTCACTGGGGACTGCTGGGGGGGGGTTTAAGGGGACAACAGGGGACTCTGGAGTCAGAATGGGGGACTGAGGGGAGTACTGGGGGGGGGCAGAGGACCAGAACTGGGGAATGGGAGGGGAGGGATGAGGTGGGGAAGGGGAAGGGACCCTGGGGATAAGAATGGAGAGCGGAAGGGGCACTGAGGTGGGGGCTTGACAAGAACTGGGGGGAAGTGGAGGGGGGGGCTGCTAGTGGGCAGAAAGAGAAAACGGGAGGGGGACCAGGGGGGGACGTGACCGCATGGCCGCCTCCTCCTCGCGGCGCAGGGTGATGACGTCACAGCCCAACCCAGCCCTGGCACTCCTCCTCGGCCCAGGCGCCCAACGCGCCGCAACGGTCTCAGCCTCGACGCGGGCAGAGTCGTCAAGGATTATTTTAATCACTGCTTCTAAGATCTTGCCGCTGTCTTTGACGGACTGGGGCCGTCAGTTCCCGCTCGGAAGGTCACGGCAGCGGCGTTCTGGCGTTTTCCCCAGTTGCTCCGCACCTCCAAGTTTGACACGGCCGAAGGCTTTGCGGGGCTCCTCCTGCCGGACACAAAGGAGAGGGCTTAGTGACGGCTTCGCGATGCTGCTGCGGGCTTGGGGGCTGCTGCTGTTTCTCTCTGCTCCAGCAGGGAGAAAAAGTGCTTCCGAAGGCGGGACGGAACGGCCGCCTGCTCTGCCTCCCCGGCAGGAGTCGGCCGCGATGCAGAGCAGAGCAGGGCCTGGCTGATCAGGCAAAGCCTTTCTTCGTCCTCCCTGGCGGCCTGCCGCACGCCCTTGCCATTCCTGCACGCGGAAGGTCTGGGCGATGTCTCCGTCCACGTCGTAAACGAGTAACCCCAGGGGAGTTTCACTGTCGGCCTCATCCGCTCCCTGAAAGACAAGAGGTGATTTGGGTCACGCTTAGGCAGGCCGTGCAGAAAAGAACACGCCGAGGCTGAAGGTGGGAGCCCTTCCCCCCTCCCATGGCTCTGCAGGACTGGAAGGCACAAAGGAGGCTGAACCTGGGTCAGGGCACGTGGAGCAATTGCTCCAGCCGGCTCGCCACGAAGAGGCAGCAGGTGCAGAGGACTCGCGGCGCGTGTAACCACCCGCGAGGGTCTCCTTGCCGCTCGGGCGGGATGGCCGCGCTCTGCAGTCGGCCCACCACAGCTCTCTGGGGTATCCACCACCACGGGGTCTTATGGCTCTACGCGGCCTCCGTGGGTCTTGTTTTGGGGCTCTATAACAGAAGCTTTCGCCTCAGGGCCCTCCAGAAGAAGCGCGGGCAGAGACTTACCAAGATGGGCAAACTCACTGGGGTCGCTGGCTGACTTCACCGCGGAGGTAGAGAACGCGCCTTGGAGATGGTGCCAGATGGTGAGAGCCGTGGCTGGAGTTTCTCCGGCAGCCTGATGACCACGTGGGCCCGCGGAGATCCTTGGGACAGGGCCCAGCATTGCCAGGAGAAATATCGGGCTGAAATGAGAAAACGCGTCTGTCAGCGCTGAGGCAAAGAGCCGCCAAGCTGGCTTGCTGGGGCAAGGAGCAGCAGAGCTAGCCATTCTACAAACTGTAATGGAACGCCAGGCAAGGGGACAGGAGGGGAATCCCGCAAAAGGGTTGGACAGCAGCTCTGGAGTCACCAGCGCGCTTTCCGCTGCGTGGCCCAGAGCCGGCGGGCGCCCTCCGCAGGCATCTGTCTGTGGAGGTCCTTGAATGTGTCCAGAAGAGGGCAACAAAGCTGGTGAGGGGTCTGGAAGACGGCCATATGAGGAAGAGGGCTGAAGAGGCTGGGAAGGTTCAAGCCTGGAGAAGAGGAGGGGCTCAGGGGAGATCCTCATTGCTCTCTATAACTTCCTGAAGGAGGTGTGTACGAGCGGGGGGTCGGGCCTCTTCTCTCGGGTCATTAAGTGATAGAGGCGAGGGAATGGTTTCAGCTAGCGGCAGGGGAGATTCAAAAAGCCGGACATTAGGAAGTAATTACGTTCAGGAAGGTGGTCAGGCACTGGAATGGACTGCCCAGGGAAGTGGTGGAGGTCGCCGACCCGGGAGTGTTTCAGGAAAGGACGGGATGTGGTGTTGAGGGACAGGATGGTTTAGTAGGAGCGATTGGGGGTAATAGGTGAACAGTTGGAACTGGATGATCATTTTAGTCCCTTTCCAACCTTGGTGAGTCGAATGATCTATGATGCTATATCCCCTTCGAAGGCCCACCTATTTGCCCCTTGTCAGACATCGTACAACCACATTCTCGTATATCCTCCAAGCCCCCTATATCCCTCCCCAATCCGCTCCCCCGCACACTCTACCAGCCGCTGGAGCCCCGCCTGTGGAGAATGGAAATGTTGTTTCTTTCTACTTACTCTTCTGCATTTGATAGTAAAATAGCAATTGTTTGAAGAGTAGAAGCATAATAATGCATTTGTATTCTTCTGTAACTTATCCTTGGAAATGTTGATCTAGAAGTACAATACTGATATGTTTAGCGTATGTTTTAAGAAACATTATTACCCGAATTGTGTGGTTGAGTCTTTCTTGAAAAACTGTAATAGTTGTCAAAGTTCCAAACATGCGAGTAACAGTGTGCTAAGGATTGAAAACATATTGTAGAGCTGTTCTGTTAGGATAGGAGGCCTCAAGCTAGAGAGGGACTAGATTTGGCAAACATCAAAGAAGTCAGAGGGCCTCTATCTACACAAGGCCGAACTGTCTCAGTCCGTGAGAAGGTGGGGTGTGAAGGCAGGCACCAGGATCCTCCCCTTGCCTCTCTCACGTCCCAAGCTGATTCTTTGTTAGAAAGGAGGGACAAGCAGATATCCGCGCAAAATAAGGGATCAGATGTGGAATAGTTAATTAATACAGATTTACGCTTATGGCAGGCAAAAATTATATGTTTTGGCCAGTGTTTCGGCATGTTTAGTGAAGCGTTGAGAAGATTGTGACCTAAGTACATCAGCGCGGAATGAGGAACCAGGGGTTAAGAGATAATGGCGTCGGGGAATAGGGAATAAAAGATGTAAACTGTTGTCTGTGTGCTCTCGACTGCTTGTGGGACGCCCGCCATTGCAATTGCGAATAAAATCTTCTGCTTTATCAGAGATACCGTCCTAGAAAATTATTTGGATATTTCCTACAATTTGGGGGCTCGTCCGGGAGGAGAAGTCATCTTCTTGGGAGTCCCCCACTGCCCTGGACAGGATAGGTGCGCCCCGCTGATTTGCAGGCGGTCAGGTCTGGGTGGTGGGGTGCCTCCGTGGGACAGGCCGATAAGAACCGAGGCTGTTCATAAAGGACGGGCTCTGAGAAAGCCAAGGGGCAGGTAGGCACAGTGGTTGACCCCTTGAAGACCCGTAACTTCGTGCACAGACGGAAAGGTAAGGGAGTTTGTTCCTGGCGTTGGGGGTCGGGGAGACCTACGGGTGAGTCTCGGCAGGGAGCTGTGCGGGGGCGGTGCCCTGTGCACTTGACAAGTGCCATGCAGTAGCACCCCATTAATCCGAGAATCGAGCGGGTGCTCCGGAGGGATTGGCCCGAAATCTGATAATCGGAGATGTGGTAACCTGTGAGCTGGGGAGTTCCAGCAGGCACTCCGGAGGATGGGGAATAGGAGCTGCGCGTAGACGGGGAGAAGGGTCCGCCACATTCTGGCCTAGAGGGATGCCCCTTGGGAAAGAAGGCTTCAGAATTGGAAAATAAGCCCGGCAGATCGGGGAAAAGAACAGAGGAGAAGATGTTTGAGAATACGGTATATAGACATAGCCTAGAGAGCGCACTACAGGGAAAATCATGATTTTGACCAAATAGGGGTCTGACAAAGATTGGAACATGTCAGACTTTGTATTTTATAACGTAAACAGTAAGACTCTTGTTCTGAAATCGAATTGGCTTATGTTTGCTGAATGGTGCAAGAAGTAAAAAAAAAAAGAAAAAAAAAAAAAAAATCTCTTCCTCACAAGGAGGGAGTCGAATTTCAAAAGAAAAAGGAAAGAGAAGGGAGAAAAATCATAAATGGGATCCTTTCCCGTAGATAAATTCCCCCCCCCCCTTCATTTCTAAGCAATATGCAAGCGACAGAAAAGATGGCACCTCGATTACTGAGGGAGTTGGAGTAATGTGAAATGGGACAATTGAGAGTTTCCTTTCTCTAACACTAACCCTACTAATACGTCACGTTAATCCTTTAGGGCAGGCTCCATTAGGTCAAAGGAAAACAGGGTAGCTAATGCGTGCTTTTTTTACTAGAAGAAAAGTCAGGAAGTTCAAGAATGTCTTATTGAGGATCCTATAAGTGTCGCAAACAAATTTTTGAAGATCATTTCTAGGGCTTATTTATACTCATGGAGGGAAATGATGTTTATCACTGATATGGCTGTTTAACTGGAGAAGGAGGTGGGCAGCTACGGCAAGTGTGGAATGAATACAGAGGGCAGGTTGGGCCTGGAGGGAAGCAGAGAGAGGAAGGATCCTGAGGAGAAATTGTATCTGATTATTGGTGTCACTCGCTGTCTTTGTGATTGTTAAATGTTTATGTCGTGAAGTGTTGTGTTATGTTATTTCATGTATGGGTTGTTATGGAACAGAGGTGTCTAAGTGATACTAGGGAAGACCCCTGGGTTGTATTAGGCTCAACTGGAGAATATTGCTGGTGAGTCCAGGGGAAATAGTATTAAAAACAAAACAAAACAACAAAAACAAAAACAAAAACAAAAACGAACATAAATGAGTAAGGGACCATTTTACAATTGAGATAGCCCAATCATGAGACCAAAGTCTGGGTGTTTGTGGAAGTGGAAGAACCGTATTGTTTTGATTTGTGGAGTGGAAGGCAAGGGGAGAAACTTCTCGATGGCTGTTGGAAGTGGGCATTTGTTGATGGTATATGGAAATGTAATTGAGGTAGCAATAAAGCAGAAGTGTAAAAACAAAACAAACAAACAACAAACAAATTGGCAAAAAAGGCGAAGGAAGCAGTGAGTGGGAGATATTAGAGTTGGGGTCGGCCGAGAACACATCCCCCGCACTACCCCCCACGCGGGCTTTGTAAGAACAACTCGGGGTCGAGAAAAGCTGGGGGCCAGAGCTTCCCGCTGTAGCGGGGGTTCAGGGTGTTGACTTGTGGGGTGGGGATGGGACACTGAGAGTGAGAATAGCCGGCATCTGGCAGAGATATCGGGAAACCGACATCCCAGTGTGAGCGCCAAAAAGAAAACCGGAATCCTGGGGAGGGAGGGGGTGAAACAGAAATTACTAACTTGTATTTCAGAATGATGGAAGTCTGGAAAGTAAAAGAGCAGGGTTCGGAAAAAAAAAAAAAAAAACACGGGCTGAAGGAAAGGCGAGAGTTGAGCAAAGTGTAACAGGATGTCCGTACCTAGGAAGAAGAGGTCAGGGGGACCTGAGGCTCAGGGAGAGTTCCATTCCACCACCCTCACTGACGCGAAAGCCAGGTGGGGAAGCAGGGTAAAGAGTTTATTTTGCTGATAGCGGGTGCCTCTTACTGTGGCTACAATCAAGAATTATTTAAGGCGCGGAGGTGATTTTTGTAATAGCTGGAGAGCTACTGGCAAGAGAAGTTTCCTTTTTTGGGGGACCAATGAGAAATACAGACTAGGGAACAGTAGGAAACATAAATTCTTGTACATGCACAGGTTCTCAAAACGGCATTAACTTGGGGCATGATGTATTACAACAGTTGAATGTAGAGATTAAATTCAGTAAAAAAAAAAAAAAAAATTGGAGGTAATTGTCAAGCAAGACCAATTGACTGAAAATTTTAAGTCTGGCTTTAACACAAACTGGGAAAAGCAATGTTGTACCCCCAGAAGTTACAGGATTGCAGGCATCAGGAATGCCTGGCAGAGAAAAAAACAAAACAAAACAAAACAAAAAAACAACTCAATAAAGGTTAAGTTATAGACAGACAGGATCAGCCTGCTCATTTTACAGATCACAATGCTCTTTTAGGATACAGGATTGTAGGGGGAGGATAAAATAATAGATAAATAAACTTTTTTGGATTGGCAAGAGCTATGTTTGGGTAAAGATTTGGGGGGCATGAATGAAATGTTGAAGATATGCGAAGCCCATGGTGGTAATACCATGCAGTTTTATTAACAAGTTGAGGATAAGTAGGTGGGTTTGCCGTTCTGGATTTGAAGTACACCTTTTTCTGGGGGGCCGGGGTTTTTGCTAAAGGAAGTCTAAAATTATTTGCCTTTTGAAGAAGAAAACTCAATTGGGGAAAAATAAATAAAAAATAAATAATAGTAAAAAAAAAATTAAAAAAAAAAAAAAAATTAGTTAACGCTGGACATTTTCCCAGGGTTGTGAGAACAACCCAATGATTTTTGAGAACATGGTTAGGCCTTGTGAGCCTGAGATTGGGGGTTCCCCTCTATCCGCATGAGTGGAAACGTACTCAGTACGGGAATGCCACAGTAATAACCAAGGAGGACTGTGTACAATGGGCTGTGAGTTTGGCTGAATTTTCTGATTTAAAATGGCTATCAAGTTCTCACAGAAGCACAACTGATCAAAGAGAAGGAAGCATTGCTGAACACCCAGAACACCAACGGCAGAGCGCCCCTCCAAGGCCGCAGGTGCACTGCATGAGGCTGTCTGGCCGCTGCTGCTGCTCAGTACCCGACAGGGAGGCACCACTGGACGACGCTGAGAGATTCCTGGATTCATGGACAAAGCAGCTTTGTAGACAAGGAAAGCATAGGCAGGACTGCAGTAACACTACTGACAAGTAAGATGAAGCAAGAACCATCACCTGTGGGGACTTCCGGCTCGAGAAGGCTGAAGAACTGCCTTGACAGAACCTTAAACATATGGACAGATGCTAAATATTCTTTTGGGGTGGTACCCACTCATGGTAACATCGGGAAGAGTGAGGTTTGCTTATACACATCAAAACAAAGTCGCATGATGGAAATCTAACCAAAGAGCGCAGGCGTGGGCGTTATAACAGTGTAAAGGACCACCATCAGAAGGTGACACTGTGCAGGCACTGGGAATACGATGGTGAGCAGGTGGCAAAACAGGCAGCTGAAGGAAAAGAAATTGGTGAACTGGCTTTAATTCCTGACGATAAACTTAAAAGATCTGACCTTAATCAGACTTATAAGATATGGTAGGGAGGATAGAAATTTATTGATTTAAAAAAAAGGAGAGAGAAGCTGACAGGTGGTGCATACCAGATGGACACATTGTTGTGGCGGCTTTATTACTTTAATGAAATTGGTTCTAAGGGAACAGATAAAACATACAGGGGGTAGCAGACATAAGAAAGGACTGTACAATCCTAATTGCAAGGAACAGGAGTACAAGTGGGGCTGTTGGGAAAGGAAATCTTTTAAGGACAAATTGCAAATTGATTTTTTTTCAGAACTGGACAGGAAAAAAAGGAGGGTTTTCGGTAATATGCTGGTTCTAACAATACCCTTTTCAGGGTGGCAGAAGGCATCCCTTGCAGGACCATAAAGCCAAAGAAAGAACGCAAGGTATTGCTGCAGGAGATTATACCAAGGTTGGGTGTCCTGGGCCAACAAATAGCCTTCAAGCAGGGAAGCTCGCTTTATTGGGGCAGGGAGATTGTCCAACAGGAGTCACAGGCTTGGGGGATAAATTGGCAATGGCAGAAAACACACAGACCAAAGGTGAGTGTCAGGTGGAAAAGATGAACCATCTAATTAAATCACGGGTTGTAAAACTGGGCCGGAAGGCTGGCCTATCCTGGGTCCACAGTTTTGCCTTTGGCTTCTCTTAGGAGCAGAATGAAACCTAGAGGCGCAAAGAGGGGTTTAAGTCTTCAAAATTACTGTACACAAGGCCTTATGTGCTGTACAAACAGGATGCGCTACCATGGAGGGAATGAACAATGAGCATGTAGGTAAGTCAGACAAGAAAGCTTCAGGAAATAAGAAACCTGGTTCTAGGAACTAAGCCAAGGCCTTGACGGCTTGAATACATAATATTTTAACAAGAGATGAGATGATATAGCAGATGTCTTTCACATTCGCCCCTGGAATACAAGGTGATAAGTCTGTTCCAGGTGCCTGCTAACAGCCTGCACAGATACACATACTAGAGTAAAGAAGGTCCGCTCAAATACAATGGGAACTGAAGTCAGCTGGAACCCTTTAAAATGGTGAATCAAAAGAACAGTAGTAGGCTCTCTTACGAATTGTTAGAAATGTTGATTTGATTAAGTGCAGGCATTTGATGTAAATGCTTATATGATCCCTTGTGAAAAACATCATTGCAAAAGTAATACTTATAATCATAATTGTTTGTATGATGGGGGCAAGCTAAGGATTTAAACTTTTCACTTGTTGTCGCCTGATGATTTTAAGGCGAGAATCAAATTGTTGGCGGGGTTTGAAGTCCTTGTCCTGGTGGGGGATGATGAAAGCAAGAAGGTAGATTGAATTAACTAACATTGTTATAAATCAATGGAGATTACAAATTATTACAAAAGGAGTGCAAAAAAAAAAAAAAAAGGGAATTGCGAACATTAGAGGCCACAAGTAAGGATGGGCCTGGGAAAAAGGATCTCCTAAGATATGATACACAGCTGGAAAAAAAAAAGAAAAAAAAAAAAGGGGTGTATGTGTAAGGCTGGTACCTGTTGTTGCACCTTCAGCGCAATAACACAGCTCCAGGGATACAATAACGAGGGCTTGCAGGGCTTACACCCTTGGCCAATGAACTGGCAGAAAAAATCGGGATAGATACTTCGAGTTCACTGGGGGTTGGAGTCCTGGTTTGGTGAACGGAAAGGGGTGATTGTATCCCGTTACTTTTCATAGTAGTGAGGCAGGAACCCTATGGCCATTGGTTGCTGTTTTATTCCTTTGTGAGGGGACTGGTAGCAGTGAGTGATCGAGACAGCACTATTGAAGCAAACATCGCAAGGGAGCCCACCAAATTTGGATAAAATGATGGTATTAGAGGGAGATGTCTAAAAAGTGAAAGCTTAAAAAAAAAAAAAAAAATTTGCATAATCAACAGTGTATAAAAAAAGAAAAGGGGGGAATTGTGGGAATCAAATGTTGTTTTCTGCATTAGAATTGGATAATATTGTTTTATTTTCATGAACTCTGTTGTCATAGTTCTTTTTGGGAGTCCCTTCTACGTAACTTGGGGAAGATTATCTGATAGTTTGGCATGCACTTCCCCGGATGCAGTACGCTCTGTATAGAGAGGTAACATGTATATTTTGTCACACAAATTGCAAGAATATCCTGCTGAGGATCAAAACCAGGGAAAAGCCATGGTATGGCCCGAGGAAGCGCCTGAAAGACATCTGAAGGCCTGGAGTCATCCCCCCCCCCCTATCAATAGGAACAGACACGTTGGAGACAACAGGACGGACAGAACAGATAGCAAACAAACATTCATAAGAAATGTAAACGATCCTGAGAGATTGTGAATCTGGAGTACCGCCAGGGCCAGTGGGGAAACAGGGAGAGGGGGGAGGCAAGAGGGGAGAAGAGCAGGGTATAAAGACTGTCAGGTTGTGTCCTAGATGCGGGCGCGCTGCGTGCCGGGACGCCCGCCACTGTCATCGTCGAATAAATTCTGCTTTTAATCAGAGATAACGTCACATGACAAAATTATTTGGATGTTTCGCAACAGGGTTAATGTGGATTTGGGTTTGGTTGTGAATCATGAGAATTGTTTTGATACTTTGAAGAACAGCCCCCCCTTTTGCATAACTTGAAGCAGTATATAGACCTGAAGGACAAAGGCTGGCGTAAATGTAAGGGCAAGAAGAGAATTTGGAGCAGGCCGCAGAGCTTGTTGTCAGGTGAAGATTAGAAAGTAGAACAGATGTCCTGTTGTTGAAGATAAGATGGCAGAAGAGATGCCTCAGCGCGACGTAACGTCAGTGGGAGCCGGTTTGGGCAGCCCCCCTTTAAAGGTTGGAAATTTACAGCGAGGATGACTGTTAGCCTTCATCCCACGACCAGCAGAGGTGTTAATTATCTCTTGGAATTTCTGCCCACGTCCTTGGAATGCAATGAAAACGTAAATGCCGTGCCTATAGATCTGTAGTCACTGCTTCTCTGGCTGTGCACGTTGGTGGAGCGATCCCCGTGCACCCGGCGCTGTAATAAAGGGAAAACCCGCTTGGCACAACCCATGGCGTGTCCCATTCCTGTGTTGGTTTTCTCAGCTTCACCGTGGCCTGAGAGAATAAGCCTGTTGGACTGGGCACCGTGCAGCTTTCAAACCCCGTTACTTTCAATGAGATGCCACGATCCAAGAAGCTGAGTTGCTGAGCTGCTTTTAACTCAAGTGGCTCGTAGCTACGGTGAGATATTCCCCTTATTGCAGTCCAAATGGAAGCCAGAAGGAGTTGGATGGCCGACTGCTTTTCTTCTGCAGTGCCAGAGCAGCCCATCCATCCCAGCACCACTGAAAGTCGCCCCTACGGCCAGTGCTGGGAAGGGCGGTTCCGGCCCAAGAGCCGTGACGTCTCTACCAAGCCACCCCGCCCAGCTCAGCTGAAAGCACGCGGGGCTTTTGGAATTACTTTATCCGACCCGATAGAGGCCTGCTCGCTGTAAAGCACGAGCTCTCGCTAGAGCAAGGACCTGCCTCTGGACGTGCTCAGCCTGCAGGGAAAAGTTTTTCCTCTGCGTCTGCAGGCTTTGCTCACGTTCCCAGGTGCAAGAGTCAGCCCAGAGCTCGGCTTCACCTACAGCAGAAATCCAGCCTCTGGCAGCCGTGTTTTTCTCTCTCCTGAAACACTGAACCGCGGCAAGAAGCAACGTTTCAAAAGCTCCTTTATTGCACAAAAGCCAGAAATCAGAAGAGATTTCCCATATAGGGGCCTGCAGCAGAGCTGGGCCGGATCCAGCAGGCGAAACCGCCGCCCCCGTGGTCTGGCTTGGAGCGCGAGGCCAGCCGGCCCTCGGTGCCGGCAAGAGGAGCAAAGCGGAGCGCTGCAGCCACCGACTCGCCCCCATCCCTCTCATGGGGGCCCAATGGCTAAGGCTTATAGCTATGATCTCATTCTTTACTATAAGAAGCCTCGGACGACGGCGGGCTCCGGCATATTCGGTTAGGTCACCGGACTGGCGCCGGGGGCCAGCCGCAACACCTCGGTGTTGATCCGTGGGCTGGGCACGCAAGGGCTCCTGTTCTGGGCAGGGCAAGCCACCGAGGGGGGCAGATCCGTGCTCCGGCGGCAGGGCGGGCGGGCAGTCTTTGCTTTGGCGCGGCGTCATATGGGCAAGCAGCAGCGCCGGCCACGCCGGCGCCTGTTTCGGCCACGGCGACGTCTGTGACGGCGGCCACCCGGGAGTGTCTGAATTCGGTTGCCCCGGCGGAGGGTCGCTGCATCCCGAAGGAGCGTCGGGCGAGAGGGTGGAGGAGCGTCGGAGGGATGAGCTCCCCACGTGGCTGTTGGCCGATGGCGGAGGGCGTCCTGCTGGGGCGGTGAAGCGGCCGAGATGAATTCTGGAGGAGGGCCCGCGCACAAGCGTGACTGCAGAGTGCCGGGGGTCACCGCCAAAGGTACGCGGGCCCACAGCCGGCACGGGAGCAGAGCTGCCAGCGAGTCCTGGCGCCGAGCGGGCGAGAGCCGGCACGGGGACCATCTCGGGGCTGCCTCCGTGTGGGGCTGGGGACGGGGACGACGCTTTCCATCCGCCACCTCCCTCCGCTCCGAGGCAGGAGGAGCGCCGGGAAGCGGCAGAACAGAGCGTGACCTGCTTTTCCTTTGCCCTGCAGAGCGAGTCGCTGTCTGGGATGCGGTGGCCGTCTGTGTCCAAGAGCAGCTCCTGCTGCGCAAGGTGGGTCGGCGCCTTCTTCCCGCTTGGCTGCCCGCAGGGCTGGGGAGTCCCCTCGCCTTGGGCCGCGGAACGCAGTGACTCTTCCCTGCACAGGCAGCGGGGAACTCAGCCCAAAAACCCCCGTAAAGAACCAGTGGGGCTCCCGCATGCGTGGGGTGACTCGTGGCCAAGCTGGGCAGGGTGCGGGGGCTGAGCCCGCTCTCTGGAAAACTCTGGCTTCCATGAAGCGGCTTCTGCTTTCTGCCCTGACTGCTGTGCCGCGTTTTTGGAGGGCGAAGGGAGGGAGAGGAGCGGGCAGCTCCTTCCCAAAGCTCTCCCACCGCCCTGCCCGAGCTTCCGAACAGCGGGAGAGGGCACAGCAGGACCTGAGGGCACGAGGTCCCCGGGCCAAGGGGCAAACCTTCAGTCTTCCTCGCAGCCTGAACCCTGGACGGGCCGGCGTCCCTTCTCTCTTTCCACGCACACAGATGTCCAAGTCGCCACCTTGGGTTCCTTCAGCATTGCCTCCGAGCGGGTCGAGGCTGAGGATGGAACCACGACTATTCAGTGGCCTGAGTTTCACCTGGCCAGGAACCTTGCGGGCATCCGTAACCGGATGGAGATAACAAGGAATACGCAGGCAGGTATGAGGGGCTGAGGCCTCCTTTCTCTTGCTGCGGCAGACAGGACAAGGGCGCTGCTGTCAGGCCCCTCGTTCCCAAAAGCAATCAATCCGCCAGTCCAAAGACGGGGCTGTCCTGGGCGGTGGGCCCGCAACGAGCGGCACTGGAAGGCAAGCGGTGGAAAACGGACTCTGAGAGTCTGGTGTGGTTTTCGGCGCCATAAGGAGGGAGCCCCTGAATACGCTGAGGTGGCCGCGGGCCGGCATCTGGTGAGCTGCCCAGACTGGGAAGAGCTGCATTTTGACCGCAATCCTCGTCTCCCACTGCTGAAGGAAGGGGAGAACATTCGCCTTTTTCGCTGAAGGAGCATGGGAGTGGCTGCTCCCATCGAGGAACGAGGATCCAAATGAAGTTCTACTACGACTTCCTCGAGAGGATCAACGGGAAAGGAGGACCTGGAGAGAAGTTGTTCTCAAGGTGAGGCTTTTGGGTTGCTTCCGTGGCCCCTTGCGGATGGCTGCACGTGGCTCACGGACGCTGGCCAGCTGCCCGTGCCGTGCGTGCTGTGCGGCTGTCAGCTTTCAGCGGCCTGTTGAGGGCCCTCCAGCCCTCTGCAGTGTCCTCGGGGCCCGTGACAAGGACCGTCCCACATCCTCCCGTTCCTCCCGCTGCAGTTGCCCTGGCTGCTGGACATGATGTGTCGGCGGGTGGCAGCTGTAGCCCTCGCGGACGTCCTCCGGAAAGCCGAGTCGTCGTCTTTCCCAGGTCAGTACGCTTGTGGCTGCAGCCCTGCTCGATGCAGCTGCTCAGCTCTCCTGCAGAAGCGTTTGCTCCTCGTGGCCGTGGGCGTCCTGCCATGGGAACGCAGGCAAAAAGAGCTGGGAGAAGTGCGGCACCGTGTCCCTGGACTGTGGACATTTCTGTGAGGTAGAGCTGACGGGAGAGATGAAGGAATTTAGGTGATCGTTCTCATCCCATCGTGGCCCGGGTGACTCCGTTTCCCAGGACAGTCCTTGGTGCTGGGGCTCCGTGGACCCTGGGGAGCAGGTCCCTGTGAGCAGTGAGCACAGTCGCAGCGAGAAGGGCAGCCGAGCCCTGGGTCACGCCGCGTCTTCTCCTTTTGTACAGGTTTAAACGGGAGTTTGCACCCAAACCACCGCCCGGGAAACCCCGCAAGGCCTCTGCAAGTTGCCACTGGCACCTCTCGGCCAGGCCAGAAAGGGAAAGCAGGCTGGCCAGCCCAACTCCATAACAAATGCAACGCAGCGGGCGATAGAAATCCCCATCCCAGCATAACCCAAGAAGGCTCTGACTTGGGAGATAGGCCGTTCAGTCAAGTGGCCAGCTCGGCACTGCCTCTCCTCCTGCAACACGTCTTCCTCATCAAATCCAAGGCGCTGGTGCCATGTTTCCCGACATTGCCCCCCATGCGCCTGCGTACGGCAAGACAGGGGGGGGTCCGAGGCCCGCCCTCCCCCCAGGAAGAGGCTCCCAAAAGAGGCCGTCCACTCACAGGCACGTCACCGCAGCTCGCTCTTTCCCAAAGCAAAAGGCATAATGCAGTCCGCAGAGTAACAGAGCTGCAGCCCGGAGAAGGAGGAGGGGCTGGCCGAGGCAAGAGGGCCCGCGGCTCGCTGGCACCTGCGAGGGGAGCAAGGAGGGCCCATCTCGGAGCTTTGGGTCAGGCGCTGAGCAGCCCTGGCTGTCGGCCGGGCAGCAGGTCGAGCACAGTCATGGTCTCCTCTGAGGATCGTCTCCTTCCCAATTCCAGAGGAATGTTCCGAGTTGTCAACCCCTCCCAGCTTGGAATCCACGGGCACCGTTATCTGGTGGCAAAAGCCGCCCAAGGAGAAGAAACCGAAGAAACAAGGGCGATGTAGCATAAAAGAAGAAGGACAGGTGAGCGGGCAGGCTCGGGGTCCGGATGTGGCAAGGGGTGTTTTCCCGGCAGGGTTCTGGCTCGGGTTGCAGATACGGCCCCAAAGCCGATCAGCAGCTCGAGGCGACCCCTCCACTCTGTCCTTTCAGTCAGCTGCCAGCGATCCCGGAGGCGTCTTCTGCCAAAAAGAAGCCTCAGGAAAAGAAGGCGGCGAAACGCCGTACCAAAAGCAAAGCGATGGCAGAGACGGGTCCAGCACAGGCAGCACAAGCTCCAAGTGGCAGGGAAGAACACGAGAACAACAGAGCGGCGGGTGAGCGTCGGTGAAAGACCCCCTTAGAGGAGGAGTGCCGGAAAAGGCGAACGTCCGAGGCCAGCCAGATACCAAAGCGCCGTGGAGGGGGCCCAGCCCTGCAGGCAAACACCGCGGGCAGCCCTGTGGTCTGGAGCTACCGAGACGCAGCCTGCTGGAGAGCGCACCACAGCGCCTGTGCTGCGGCTGGGCCACTGACACAGCGAGGGACCAGCACCATGCAGGGTCAGGCCACGGCAGAATGCAAGCAGCGGGGCTCCCCAGGTGGCGGATGTCCCGTCCACGCTGAGCAGGGCGTGGGGTGCCCAGCAGAAGCAGAGCTCCACCTGAGGCTGCCGACAGGCGCGCGATTCCCATCTGCGCCATTCCTGGGACCAGAAGCTCCAGCTCGGTATGGGACAGCTGGGGAACGATGCCACCGTATCCCGTGAAGAACAGGATGCGGGTGGGCACCTGCCTGCTCCCTCTTATCTGCTGGCAAGGCCACTGCAAAGACAGCTGGCTCGACCACTTTGGATCCCAGCTGTCACTCCAAGGAGAGCTGACTCAGCCTCTTCTGGACTTATTCATAAGTTTGTACATCGCCGTTGTCATCAACCGAACAACGACCCCTGATGACCATCGCTGCTGAACATCAACGTCTGAACTGCGAACCACGCTGCAGCCGTGGTGGTGACAACCTCCCTCTTGCTTGATAGAGAGACTGCTTGCTTTCATTTCCCATCTTTTCTATCGCCCGTCTTCCCCATCTCCCGAAACATCTTGGGTTTGCAACAATAAATGGACGGGCTAACATCTAACCCGCTGTGTCTTCATCTCTCCGTCTGCTATACATATATTAAAAGAACTCCCCGTGCTCTGATAGTGGCAGCGAGACAGCGAAGCGAAGCAGAGGGAGAGGGACAGTGGGGACTCTTCCTTCCAAGACCCCTTGGCTCTGACAGACTACATTCCTTGCAGCCTTGGGATCTGGAGTTCCTCATTTTCCCAAGTCACGCTCCCTTCTGCTGGCACGCAGAGCACACAAAGCCCAGGCTTTGGCAGCACTTGAAAGGTGTAGGCTACGCGTGGGGCTGAGCCTGGCGCAGAGGAGACTTGTGTCCTCTCAGCTCGCTGCGCTTATTGGATCCCCGGTGGGAAGGGAAGGGCTTCTGGGAGGCTCTGGCATAGCTTAGTAGCAGACGATGCAGGGGTATAAGGTGGCTTAAGCAGGTGTAAGGGATTAGTCTTCTACATCGACTGTCTCAAAGGCTTGCTGAGGACACAGATGAAATGAGTGCAGCAAGTCCTGGGCCAGGGGTTGAAAAATCCTTCGACTGAGGGGCACAGTGGGACAAGACGCGAGGGAGAGTTTCTTGGGGGGGGGAGGGATGGGGGGTTTGATAGGAGACTCTAGGAGTCCAGAAGGGGGGACTGAAGAGGGGTGCTGGGGGGGTAGAGGATCAGCATGGAGGAATAAGAGGGGTAGGGGCGGTGGGGGGGAAGAAGAGAAGGGACGGCACTGGGGGTAAGAAACTGAGTGGGGAGGGGGAGGGGGGGAGGGCACTGAGGTGGAGGGTTGAAGAAGAATGTAGGGATCAGAATGGGGGAATTGGAAAGGTGGGATGGGGGCGGCGGGGTGAATGGGAGTCTTAGGGGTAAGAATGGAAGGACTCACTGGGGACTGCTGGGGGGGGGTTAAGGGGGACAACAGGGGACTCTGGAGTCAGAATGGGGGACTGAGGGGAGTACTGGGGGGGGGCAGAGGACCAGAACTGGGGAATGGGAGGGGAGGGATGAGGTGGGGAAGGGGAAGGGACCCTGGGGATAAGAATGGAGTAGCGGAAGGGGCACTGAGGTGGGGGCTTGACAAGAACTGGGGGGAAGTGGAGGGGGGGGCTGCTAGTGGGCAGAAAGAGAAAACGGGAGGGGGACCAGGGGGGGACGTGACCGCATGGCCGCCTCCTCCTCGCGGCGCAGGGTGATGACGTCGACAGGCCCACCCAGCCCTGGCACTCCTCCTCGGCCCAGGCGCCCAACGCGCCGCAACGGTCTCAGCCTCGACGCGGGCAGAGTCGTCAAGGATTATTTTAATCACTGCTTCTAAGATCTTGCCGCTGTCTTTGACGGACTGGGGCCGTCAGTTCCCGCTCGGAAGGTCACGGCAGCGGCGTTCTGGCGTTTTCCCCAGTTGCTCCGCACCTCCAAGTTTGACACGGCCGAAGGCTTTGCGGGCTCCTCCTGCCGGACACAAAGGAGAGGGCTTAGTGACGGCTTCGCGATGCTGCTGCGGGCTTGGGGGCTGCTGCTGTTCTCTCTGCTCCAGCAGGGAGAAAAAGTGCTTCCGAAGGCGGGACGGAACGGCCGCCTGCTCTGCCTCCCCGGCAGGAGTCGGCCGCGATGCAGAGCAGAGCAGGGCCTGGCTGATCAGGCAAAGCCTTTCTTCGTCCTCCCTGGCGGCCTGCCGCACGCCCTTGCCATACCTGCACGCGGAAGGTCTGGGCGATGTCTCCGTCCACGTCGTAAACGAGTAACCCCAGGGGAGTTTCACTGTCGGCCTCATCCGCTCCCTGAAAGACAAGAGGTGATTTGGGTCACGCTTAGGCAGGCCGTGCAGAAAAGAACACGCCGAGGCTGAAGGTGGGAGCCCTTCCCCCCTCCCCTGGCTCTGCAGGACTGGAGCACAAAGGAGGCTGAACCTGGGTCAGGGCACGTGGAGCAATTGCTCCCAGCCGCTCGGCCACGAAGAGCAGCAGAGGCCTCCGCAGACGTGTAACCACCCCGAGGGTCTCCGTGCCCTCGGGCGGGATGCCGCGCTCTGCAGCAGCCCACCACAGCTCTCTGGGGGTACCCACCACCACGGGGTCTTATGGGGCTCTACGCGGGCTCCGTGGGGTCTTTTGGGGCTCTATAACAAAGCTTTCCCTCGGGGCCCTCCAGAAGAAGCAGCGGGCAGAGACTTACCAAGATGGCAAACTCACTGGGGGCGCTGCTGACTTCCCCGGAGGGAGAGACCGCCTTGGAGATGTGCCAGATGGTGAGAGCCGTGGGCTGGATTTTCTCCGGCAGCCGGATGACCACGTGGCCCCGAGATCCTTGGGAAGCCCAGCAGTTGCCAGGAGAAATATCGGGCTGAAATGAGAAAGACGCGTCTGTCAGCGCTGAGGCAAAGAGTCCCAGAGCTGGCTGCTGGGCAAGGAGCACAGAGCTCGCCTTCTACACCTGTAATGGAACGCCAGGCAAGGGACAGGAGGGGAATCCGCAAAGGTTTGGACAGCAGCTCTGGAGTCAACCAGCCGCCTTTCCCTGCTTGCCCAGAGCCGGCGGGGCAGCCCTCCCAGCATCTGTCAGCCCAGCACCTCCCAGCGCTGCTGTCAGTAACGTGGGGAAGAGCGTGGGCTGAGCAGTGCAGCTGGGCCAAAGGAAATTGCTGCGCGCTTGCTCCCGCAGCCAGAAGGCAAGGCAGTGAACACACAGCCACCGTTTCTCCTGCCATACCTGCAAGAGCGTCTCGGGAGGCCTTGCGGTGGAAAAGAGTGGAGAAAGCCAGCGGTTCTTCCAGCCTTTCCCAACATAACTCTTGGATGTCCTCTCCAAATCCACAGTGGCACCTGCGATAGAGACGGAAAGGCGTGCACTAGGACAGCCCAGAGACGAGCTGAAGGGGTGAACGCTCGTTCCCTGAAGCTCCTGGCGGGGCTCCGGGCTGCAAAATCCTCCTGCTGTGTGTGGGAACTGTTGAGTCCCAGCCTGAGCCACTGATTGAGCACCTGGGAAAGGAGCCAGTCAGCCCCAGCGAGCACAGGCGAAGGCTTTTTAAATTCTCAGAGAGGGGAGATTCAGATGGGATGTCAGGAGGAAATTCTTGACCCCCAGTGGGCAGTGGGGCCCTGCAATGCGCCGCCCAGAGAAGCCATGGATGGAAGCCATGGATGCCCCATTCCTGGAGGCGCTGGAGACCAGGTTGGATGGGGCCCTGAGCACCTGATGGAAAGAGTGGCAGCCCTGTCAATGGCAGGGAGTTGGACTGCGGTGGTCTGTAAGGTCCCTTCAGACCTCAGCCTTTCTGAAGCTCTGTGTCAGAACTCTGACAGAAAGCAGAGCTTGGCAGGCGTTGGGGAGTGCCAGACGCAAAGCTGAGGGCAGTGAAGCTGTCCGTCTGTCTACACACCCGTGGTTCCCAGAGCCCAGTTGGGCATCCAGACGCCGTCTTCCATGATTTTCTCAACGGCGTGCTGTGGCAACTGCAGAACTTCCTGGCAACAAATAGGGAATGGAGAGACAGCAGTGAGCACAAACGCAGGAGGAGATCGGTGTGAGCAGGGAGTCCTCTCCAAGAGCTAAGGGAGGGCTCCATGTCTTTCCAGAAATCCGGCAAGGTCTTCCACAAAGCGTGCCCCGATGAGCCACGGGACTCCAGAGACACAGCAGAGATGCACCTTGGGCTCTGCCTGACCC
>JADANK010001178.1:0-15896 GCA_021292215.1 Lophura nycthemera | reverse complement strand
GGTCGGGGAGGTTTTTGGGGCAAGTGGTGTCATTTGGGGTCAAGGTGGTGGATTTTGGGGCCAAGATGGTGTCTTTGGGGTCAAGATGGCGTTCAGGGGTGCCAAGATGGCGTCCATTGGGGTCGTGATGGTGTTGGTTGGGGCCAAGATGGCATCTTTGGGTTCAGGGTGGAGGGTTTTGGGGTCAAGATGGCGTCTTTTGGGGTCAGGGTGGTGGGTTTTGGGGCCAAGATGGCGTCTTTGGGGTCGTGATGGTGTTCGTTGGCGCCAAGATGGCGTCCTTTGGGGTCGGGGTGGAGGATTTTGGGGTCAAGATGGCGTCATTTGGGGTCAAGGTGGTGGATTTTAGGACCAAGATGGCGTCTTTTGGGGTCGTGATGGTGTTGGTTGGGGCCAAGATGGCGTCTTTGGGGTCAGGGTGGTGGGTTTTGGGGCCAAGATGGCGTCTATGGGGCCAAGGTGGCATTTTGGGGTGGGCCAAGATGGCGTCCATGGGGCCAAGATGGCGTCTTTGGGGTCAAGATGGCTTCCTTTGGAGTCAAGATGGCTTCCTTTGGGGCCAAGATGGTGTCTATGGGGCCAAGATGGCGTCCATGGGGTCCTAATGGTGTTGGTTGGGGCCAAGATGGTGTCTTTGGGGTCGTGATGGTGTTGGTTGGGGCCAAGATGGCGTCTTTGGGGCGTTTTTTGGGAAGGTTTGGATGAACCCGAGGAGCCCGGGCTCACCTACACCTCTTGGTTGGGCAAAGCATGGAAGCCTGGTGAGGATTTTTGGGGTTTTGGGGGGTTGGGGGTGGTGGTTGGGGTCAAGATGGCGTCTTTGGGGTCGTGATGGGGTTGGTTGGGGCCAAGATGGCGTCTTTGGGGTCAGGGTGGTGGGTTTTGGGGCCAAGATGGCGTCTTTGGGGTCGTGATGGTGTTGGTTGGCGCCAAGATGGCGTCCTTTGGGGTCGGGGTGGAGGATTTTGGGGTCAAGATGGCGTCATTTGGGGTCAAGGTGGTGGATTTTAGGACCAAGATGGCGTCTTTTGGGGTCGTGATGGTGTTGGTTGGGGCCAAGATGGCGTCGTTTGGGGTCAAGGTGGTGGGTTTTGGGGCGAAGATGGCGTCTATGGGGCCAAGATGGCGTCCAGGGGTGCCAAGGTGGCATTTTGGGGTGGGCCAAGATGGCGTCCATGGGGCCAAGATGGCGTCTTTGGGGTGGTTGGGTTTTGGGGTCAGGATGTGGTGTCGACCCGGTGACCTCTGACCCCCCATGTGACCTCTGACCCCACATGACCTCTGACCCCCAGGGGACCCCAAAAACCCACCAACCAACCCCAAAACGAGATCCTCTGACCCCCCCCATGACCTCTGACCCCACGTGACCTCTGACCCCACGTGACCTCTGCCCCCCACGTGACCTCTGACCCCCAGGTGACCCTGAGCCTCCAGTTTCCCCATAGGACCCCAAAAACCCATCGACTGACCCCAAAACGAGACCCTCCGACCCCAAGCTGACCTCTGACCCCCCGTGACCTCTGACCCCCCCGTGACCTCTGACCCCCAGGTGACCCCGAGCCCTGCGCCCACCCCAACTCGCGTTTCTGCGCCCCGGCCGATCAGTGCCCCATCATGGACCCCCATTGGGACGACCCGGAAGGAGTTCCCATCGACGCCATCATTTTCGGGGGTCGACGACCTCGAGGTACAACAGCGCCCCCCCACCCGGAAGTCCTCCACCTCCTCCCCTCCCCCCACCCGGAAGTCCTCCAGCTCCTCCCCCCCCACCCCCCCCGAAGTCCTCCAGCTCCTCCCCCAACCCGGAAGTCCTCCACGCCTCCTCCCTCACCCCCCCCCCCCCCCGGAAGTCTCCAGCTCCTCCCCCACCCGGAAGTCCTCAGCTCCTCCCACCCCCCCCCCCCCCCCAACCCGGAAGTCCTCCAGCTCCTCCCCCACCACCCCACACCGGAAGTCCTCCAGCTCCTGCCCCCCCCCCCACCCGAAGTCCTCCAGCTCCTTCACCCCCCCCCCCCCACCCAACCCGGAAGTCACTCCACAGCTCCCCTCCCCCCCCCAAACCGGAAGTCCTCCAGTTCCTCCTCCCCCCCCCAACCCGGAAGTCCTCCAGCTCCTCCCCCCCCCACCCCCCACCCGGAAGTCCTCCAGCTCCTCCACCCCCCCCCCCCCGTCCAGAAGTCCTCCAGCTCCTCCCCCCCCCCCCCCCCACCCGGAAGTCCTCCAGCTCCTCCCCCACCCGAAGTCCTCCAGCTCCCCCCCCCCCCCGTCCAGAGTCCTCCAGCTCCTCCCCTACCCAACCCGGAAGTCCTCCAGCTCCTCCCCCCCCAACCCGGAAGTCCTCCGCTCCTCCTCCCCCCCCCCCCCACCCGGAGTCCTCCAGGCCCCCCCCCCCCATTGACTCCTATTGTTTTCGGGTGGTTCCCCCCCCCCCCAGCCCCAAATTTTTGGGTGTCCCCCCCCCCTCCCCATTATCGTCCCCCCCCCAATTTTTTTGTCCCCCCTCCTCAGTTAATGTCCCCCCCCCTCAATTTTTGTGCCCCCCCCCAGGGTGCCGTTGGTGCTGGAGGCCTTTGGGTGGCGCCACGGAGTTTTCCTGGGCAGCGCAATGAGGAGCGAGGCGACGGCGGCTGCTGAGCACAAGGGTGGGTCCTCCTGCCCCACAAGTAGGTCCTCCTGCCCCATAAGTGGGTCCTCCTGCCCCACAAGTGGGTCCTCCTGCCCCACAAGTTGGTCCTCCCAGCTCAGAAGTGGGTCCTCCTAGCTCAGATGTGGGTCCTGCTGCCCCACAAGTAGGTCCTCCTGCCCCATAAGTGGGTCCTCCTGCCCCACAAGTTGGTCCTCCCAGCTCAGAAGTGGGTCCTCCTAGCTCAGAAGTGGGTCCTCCCAGCTCAGAAGTGGGTCCTCCCAGCTCAGAAGTGGGTCCTCCAGCCCCACAAGTGGGTCCTCCAGCCCCACAAGTGGGTTCTCCTGCCCCACAAGTAGGTCCTCCTGCCCCATAAGTGGGTCCTCCTGCCCCATAAGTGGGTCCTCCTGCCCCACAAGTTGGTCCTCCCAGCTCAGAAGTGGGTCCTCCTAGCTCAGATGTGGGTCCTCCTGCCCCACAAGTAGGTCCTCCTGCCCCATAAGTGGGTCCTCCCCACCCCCATAACCCCCTCCTTCACCACATAACCCCCTCCCCCACCTCCATAACCACCTCCAACCCCCCCCAACCCCCTCCCCAACCCCACAACCACCGCCAGCCCCATAACCACCCCCTTTAAACGAAAACGCACCCCAAATCCTCCCCACCCCAACCCCCTCCCCAAACCCCAAATCTATCTCACCCCCATAACCCTTCCCCACCCCAGACCCCCCTCCTCAACCCCATAACCACTGCTCAAACCCCCCCACCCCATTTAAAACCGACCACCCATTCCTCCCCCCTTTCCCCCCCCTCCCCCAACCCCACCCCCCCCCCCCACTCCCTGCCCCACACCCTGACCCACACGCTGCCCCACACCCGGCCCCTCTCCCAGCCCCACAACTCCTCCTACAGCCCCACAAGTCCTCCTACGGACCCCCAAAATCCTCTTCTTCCCAGTCCCCAAAATCCTCCTCCACCAAACCCTCCCAGCCCCACGTCCAGCCCCCCCAACCCCTCCCCACCCCCAACCAACCCCCAACCCCCTCACCCCCACCCCATTAAAACGACCCCCCTTTCCGCCCTTTCCCCCCTCCCCCAACCCCATAACCCACTCCCAAACCCCCCGCCAACTCCCAACCCCCATTAACGACCCCACATTTCCCCCCCTTTTCCCCCCCATACAGCCACATAACTACCCTCCCCAGCCCCATAAACCCCTCCTTCCACCCCATACCCCCTCCCCCAGCCCATAACCACCCCAACCCACCCAACCCCCCAACCTCCTCCCACCAACCCCATAACCTTCTCCCACCCCATAACTCCCTCTTTTCACAATCACCCATAAACCCCCTCCCCAACCTCATAACTCCCCAGCCCCCCAACCCCTCCCACCCCACACCCCCCAACTCCCCCCCCCCAACCCCCTTTAACGACCCCCAACCACCCTCCCAAGCCCCAGGATAACTCCCTCCTTCAACCCATAACTCCCCTCCCGCAACCCCATAACCCCCGCCCCGGGGGCCCAACCCCATAACCCTCCTCCCCCAGCCCCATAACGCTCCCCCAACCCATAACCTCCCCCAACCCATAATGACCCCCCCAAACGCCACAACCAAACCCCACCGCTCCAAATCCCCCCACCCCCCATTTAAAACGACCCCGGCCATTTTCCCCCCCCTTTTCCCCTCCCCCCCCCACCCCCCAGCACCCCCCAGCACCCATGGGACACCCCAGCACCAGCCCCCCTTCCTGGGCTGCTCCCCTCACTCTGCCCCCCCCCCAATCTGCCCCCCCAACCCCCTCCTCCCCCCAATAACCCCGCATCATAAAACCTCCAGCCCCCTCCTTCACCCCAGAACCACCCCCCCCACAACCCCCCAACCCCCCACCAACCCCATTTAAAAACGACACCCCCATGTTTTTTTTTGTTTGTTGGGTTTTTGTTGTTTTCCCCCTTTTTCCCCCCTCCCCCCCTTTCCAGGAGGCCGGCTGATGCACGACCCCTTCGCCATGCGCCCTTTTTTCGGCTACAACGCGGGTCGTTACCTGGAACATTGGCTTTCAACGGGGGAAAGGAGAAACGCCAGGTTGCCTCGTTTCTTTCACGTTAATTGGTTCCTGAGAGATAACGAAGGTCGCTTCGTTTGGCCGGGTTTCGGTCACAACGCTCGAGTTTTAGCTTGGATTTTCGGGAGGATCCAAGGAAAAGATACGGCCAGGTCGACCCCCGTCGGGTTGGTACCTAAAGAAGGAGATTTGGAGCTGGATGGGTTGGAAGGGGTGGATTACGCTCAGCTGTTCCCTATGGAGAAGGGATTTTGGGAGGAGGAATGCAGGCAGCTGAGGGATTATTACGGGGAAAATTTCGGTGCCGATTTGCCCAGGGACGTCATGGCGGAGTTGGAGGCGTTGGAGGAGAGGGTGAGGAAGATGTGAGGGGTGGGGGGTTGGGGGGTGGGGGGGTTGGGGGGAGGAGGGGGATGGGGGAGGATGAGGTGGGGTGGCTGAAGTGGGCGGACAAGATGGCCGCCGGCAGGCGTGGGGGGGGTGGACAAGATGGCCGCCAGCATCGTGTGTTGGTCGGACAAGATGGCTGCCGAAACCGTGAGTGGGCTGGACAAGATGGCTGCTGAAACCGTGGGTGGGCCGGACAAGATGGCCGCCAGCATCATGCATTGGCTAGACAAGATGGCTGCCACAATCATGCATTGGACAGACAAGATGGCTGTCGAAAGCATAGGTAGGCCAGACAAGATGGCTGCCAACACTACAAGATGGCTGCCACAATCATGCCTTGGCCAGACAAGATGGCCGCCAGTATCATGTGTTGGCTGGACAAGATGGCTGCCAGCACGCGTGGGTGGGCTGGACAAGATGGCCGCCAGCATCATGCATTGGCCGGACAAGATGGCCGCCAGTATCAGGGACAAGATGGCTGCCGAAACCGTGAGTGGGCTGGACAAGATGGCCGCCAGCATCATGCATTGGCCGGACAAGATGGCCTGCCGGCACGCGTGGGTGGGCTGGACAAGATGGCCGCCAGCATCATGCGTTGGCCGGACAAGATGGCTGCCGAAAGCATGGGTAGGCCAGACAAGATGGCTGCCACAATCATGACAAGATGGCCGCCAGCATCATGCATTGGCCGGACAAGATGGCTGCCAGCATCATGCGTTGGCCAGACGAGATGGCTGCCAGTATCATGCATTGGCCAGACAAGATGGCTGCCCCAATCATGCATTGGCAGACAAGATGGCCGCCGTCATCATGGGTTGATGATTCAAGATGGCCGCCACCATCATGGGCTGAAGGATTCAAGATGGCCACCTCCATCATGGGGTGGATGATTGAAGATGGCCGCCACCATCATGGGTTGATGATTCAAGATGTCCACCATCATCATGGGGTGGATAATTCAAGATGGCTGCCACCATCATGGGTTGATGATTCAAGATGGCGGCCGCCATCATGGGTTGGATGATTGAAGTTGGCCGCCATCATCATGGGTTGATGATTCAAGATGGCCGCCACCATCATGGGTTGAATGATTGAAGATGGCTGCCACCATCATGGGTTGGTCGCTCCAGGATGGCCGCCATCATCACGGGTTGGCGGATCCAAGATGGCCGCCATCATCACGTGTTGGCCGCTCCAAGATGGCCGCCCTACCTGTGAAGCCGCCCCCTGCCTCCTCTTTGGCTGAGCAAATCCAAGATGGCGTCCATTCCCTGCTCCTCACCGGTTGGCTGATCAAAGATGGCCGCCGCCATCGTGGGTTGCTGGCTCCAAGATGGCGGCCGCCACCTCATTGGACTGGCCGTTCCAAGATGGCCGCCGTCATCACGGGTTGGCCGTTCCAACATGGCCGCCATCATCACGTGTTGGCCGTTCCAACATGGCCGCCATCATCACGTGTTGGCCGTTCCAACATGGCCGCCATCATCACAGGTTTGCGAATCCAAGATGGCCGCCATCATCACCGGTTGGCCGGTCCAAGATGGCCACCGCCATCGTGGGTTGCTGGCTCCAAGATGGCAGCCGCCGCCTCATTGACTGAGCATCCAAGATGGCCGCCTTGCTCCTCATTGGCTGGCCGTTCCGAGGCGGCGGCTTCTCATTGGTGGAACGCCCCAGATGCCCGCTTTCCCTCATCCTCATTGGCTCACCCATCCAAGATGGACCCGCCCACCTTTGCCCCTATCGGCTGACCGCCCCAAGATGGCCGAGACCGTTTGACGGCGGCACTTCCGGTCGCCATCTTGGAGCGACGACGTCACACCGCCAGCCACAGCCTCCCACTGCTCCAGCGACGCCCACCGTCCAATCGCAGCGCCCCCTTCGGCCGAACGGAGCGTTCTGATTGGCCGAGCCGCTCCCGTCTCCCAAACGACAGCGTTCCATTGGCTGCGCTCATCGCATTGGCCAATCAGAGCCGCCCGTGGCCCCCACACCCCCCTCCGGTCCCCATAAGCCCCGCCCCCAAGCGTTAAGCACCGCCTCCAAGCGTTAAGCCCCGCCCCTTTCTGGGGGCTTGGCTCTGCGGACCAATAAACAATCACCGGAAGTGACGTCAGTGACCCGCGTGTGTTCCTTTAACCCGGGGGGGAGGAGGGGGAGGATTCGCGCACTTCCGGTCCCCGAGCGCGGACCAATAAACAATCACCGGAAGTGACGTCCGTAACCCCATGTGTTCCTTTAACCCGGTGGGCGGGGGGGAGGAGGGGGAGGATTCGCGCACTTCCGGTCCCCGAGCGTCCTTTTACGGAAGGGATACACGGCACTTCCGGTATGACTCACCACTTCCGGTGCGTGTTTGTTTACTCCGGCACTTCCGGTTGCGCCGCGGCCTTTCTGTTTACCAACTCGCGCGTTTCCTGTCTAAGCCCCGCCTCTTCCGGCGCGCGGCCACTCAGCTACTCAGCTTTTAGCCATTACTTCCGGTTGAAACCACGCCCTTACCTGCTGATACGCCTTTTTCCGGTCTAAGCCCCGCCTCTTCCGGTCACCCTCCGACCCCCGCCACTTCCGGTCCCGTGGGAGACACAAAACAAGGGCCGCAAAGCCGCAGAGGTGCGGGGGGGGGGCGGGAGGGGGAGGGGGGGGGGTTGGGGGGGGTGTGGGTGTGGTGGGTGGGGGGGGGGCGGAGGGAGGGGGGGGGGAGGGAGGAAGAACCGGGGGGGGGGGGGGCGTCGGGTTTTGCTGATTGGCTGCGGGGAGGCGGCTCGGGGGGGTCGCGAGATGCCATTGGCCGAGAGAACGCGAAGGGGGGCGGGCGGAGGGGGGGAAGTGAGAGCTGATTGGTCGGCGCCTTGCCATGGGGACGGGGAGAACGGGCTTGGGGTTGGGGGGGGGGTCTGAGGGCCGTTTCCATGGGAGCGGGGTTCGGGGGGGGGGGGGGGATTTGAAGGGGTTGCCATGGAGACGGGCGGCTGTAAGGGGGGTTGCCATGGTTACAGGGGGGATTCAAGGTCGTTGCCATGGTTACAGGGGGGATTTGGGTGGTTGCCATGGTTATAAGTGGGTTCAAGGTCGTTGCCATGGTTACAGGGGGGATTTGGGGTCGTTGCCATGGTTACAGGGGGGATTTGGGGTCGTTGCCATGGTTACAGGTGGGTTCAAGGTCGTTGCCATGGTTATAAGTGGGTTCAGGGTCGTTGCTATGGTTACAGGGGGATTTAGGGTGGTTGCCATGGTTTCAAGGGGGCATTTAGGGTCGTTGTCATGGTTACAGGGGGGATATGGGGTCGTTGCCATGATTATAAGTGGGTTCAAGGCCGTTGCCATGGTTACAGGGGGGGATTCAGGGTCGTTGCCATGGTTACAGGGGGGATTCGGGGTCGTTGCCATGGTTACAGGGGGGATTCAAGGGCGTTGTGCCATGGGTCAGGGGAGATTGGGGTCGTTGCCATGGTTACAGGGGGGATTTAGGGTCGTTGCATGGTTTCAAGGGGGATGGGAGTGTTGCCAATGGTTTACTAGGGGGGATATGGGGTCGTTGCCATGATTATAAGTTTGGTTAAAGGTTCGGTGCCATGGTTTACAGGGGGAGCGGGGGGTCGTGCCATGGTTAAAGGGGGATTTGGGTGGTTGCCATGGTTATAAGTGGGTTCAGGCTCGTTGCATGTTACATGGGGGATTCAGGTCGTTGCCATGGTTACAGGGGGGATTTGGGGTCGTTGCCATGGTTACAGGGGGGATTCGTCGTTGCCATGGTTACAGGGGGGATTGGGGTCGTTGCCATGGTTATAAGTGGGTTCAAGGTCGTTGCCATGGTTACAGGGGGGATTTGGGGTTGTTGCCATGGTTATAAGTGGGTTCAAGGCCGTTGCAATGGTTACAATGGGATTATGGGGTCGTTGCCATGGTTACAGGGGGGATTTGGGGTCGTTGCCGTGGTTACAGGGGATTATGGGGTTGTTGCCATGGTTACAAGGGGGGATTCAGGGTCGTTGCCATGGTTACAGGGGGGATTCAGGGTCGTTGCCATGGTTACAGGGGAGATTGGGGTCGTTGCCATGGTTACAGGGGGGATTTGGGGTCGTTGCCATGGTTATAAGTGGGTTCGAGGTCGTTGCCATGGTTACAGTGGGGTTATGGGGTCTTTGCCATGGTTACAGGGGGGATTTGGGGTCGCTGCCATGGTTTCAAGGGAGGATTCGGGGTCGTTGCCATGGTTACAAAGGTGATTCAAGGTCGTTGCCATGGTTACAATGGGATTTTTAGGGTCGCTGCCATGGTTACAGTGGGACCCAATGGGGGTTGCCATGGTTACTATGGGGTCTATCGACGGTTGCCATGGTTACAATCGAACCCAATGGGGGTTGCCATGGTTACTATGGGGCCTATTGATGGTTGCCATGGTTACAGTGGGGTCTATCGATGGTTGCCATGGTTACTATGGGACCTATTGATGGTTGCCATGGTTACAGTGTCACCCAATGGGGGTTGCCATGGTTACTATGGGATCTATTGATGGTTGCCATGGTTACAGTGGGGCGTATTGATGGTTGCCATGGTTACTATGGGGGCTCTCGACGGTTGCCATGGTTACAGTGGGACCCAGAGGGGGTTGCCATGGTTACTATGGGGTATATTGACAGTTGCCATGGTTACAATCGATCCCAATGTGGGTTGCCACGGTTACTATGGGGTCTATCGATGGTTGCCATGGTTACTATGGGACCCAATGGGGGTTGCTATGGTTGCTATGGGATCTATAGATGGTTGCCATGGTTACAGTGGGACCCAATGGGGGTTGCCATGGTTACTATGGGATGTATTCATGGCTGCCATGGTTACAGTGGGGCCTATTGATGGTTGCCATGGTTACTATGGGGGCTCTCGACGGTTGCCATGGTTACAATGGGACCCAATGGGGGTTGCCATGGCAACGGCAGTGATGGTGACGCTCGCCCACAGATGGGGTCTCACGGCAGCCGGGGGGGGGGGGAGGAGGAAGAGGAGGAGGAGGAGGAGGAGGAAGAGGAGGACGGAGACATCGGCCTCGAGAGGGCGCTGCGATCCCTGCTCGACCGGTGGGGATTTGGGGGAAAAATGGGGATTTTGGGGCATCTACAAGAAAGGGGAATGGGGGGGATGTTGTGGGAGGGGGGATGAGGGATTTTGGGGGGATTTGGGGTGAAAAATGGGGATTTTGGGGGTAAAAAATGGGGATGTGAGGGTGAAAATGGGGATTTTGGGGGAAAAAAGACAGGAAATGGGGATTTGGGGTGAAAAATGGGGATTTAGGAGAAAAATGGGGGGGAAAATGGGGATTTTGGGGGTAAGAAATGGGGATTTAGGTGAAAAATGGGGGGGAAATGTGTATTTTTGGGTGAAAAATGGGGAGTTTTGGGAAAAATGGGGATTTTCGGGTAGAAAATGGTGATTTAGGAGAAGAATGGGTGGAAAAATGAGGATTTTGGGGTGAAAAATGTGGATTTAGAGGAAAGATGGGGGTAAAGATGGGGATTTGGGGGTAAAAAATGGGGATTTGGGGGAGAAAAATGGGGGGGGGAAATGGGGATTTTGGGGTGAAAAATGGGGATTTTGGGGTGAAAAATGTGGATTTAGGTGAAAAATTGGGGAAAAATGGGGGTTTTGGGGAAAAATGGAGATTTGGGGGAGAAATTGGGAGAAAAATGGGGATTTTGAGGTGAAAAATGGGATTTAGGTGAAAAATGGGGATTTGGGGGAGAAATTCGGGGAAAACTTGGGATTTTGGGATGAAAAATGTGGATTTTGGGGTAAAAAATGGGGGATTTGGGGGAGAAAATTGGGGGAAAAATGGGGATTTTGGGGGTAAAAAGGGGGATTTGGGGGGGAAAAAAAAAAAAAAACAAAAAAACTTTGGGGGTGGTTGGGAAAGGGGGAAAAGGGGAAACGGGATTTTGGGGGTGAAAAATGTGGATTTAGAAGATAAATGGGGAAAAAAGGGGTGAAAAATGGGGATTTTGGGGTGAAAAATGGGAATTTAGGTGAAAGATGGGAGGAAAACTTGGGATTTTGGGGGTGAAAAATGGGGATTTTGGGGAAGAATGGGGGGAAAAAAAAATGGGGATTTTGAGGTGAAAAATGGAGATTTTGGGGTGAAAAATGGGGATTTTGAGGTGAAAAATGGGGGTTTAGGTGAAAAGGGGGGGGAAACTTGGGATTTTGGGGGTGAAAAATGGGGTTTTTTGGGGAGAAAAATGGGGGGAAATGGGGATTTTGGGGTGGAAAAAAAAATGGGGTTTAGGAGAAAATGGGGGGAAAAAATGGGGGGGGGAAAAAATGGGGATTTTTGGGTTGAAAAAAATGTGGGATTTGGGTGAAAAATGGGGGAAAAAAAATGGGATTTTGGGGGGTGAAAAAAAGGGGATTTGGGGGGAAAGGGGTGGGGTTTTTGGGTGAAAAAGGGGATTTGGGTGGAAAAAATGGTGTTGAAAAATGGGTTTTGGGGGGTGAAAGTGGGGGTTTTGGGGGGTGGGGGTGGGTTTTGGGGGGAAAAAATGTGGATTTTGGGGAAAAATGGGTGGAAAAATGGGGGATTTTTTGGGGTTTGAAAAATGGGGTTGGAAAAATGGGGAAAAATGGTGGGGGGAAAAATGGGGTTTTGGGGTGAAAAATGGGGATTTAGGTGAAAAATGGGGGAAAAAAAATGGGATTTGGGGTGAAAAAATGGGGTTTTGGGGTGAAAAATGGGAATTTAGGTGAAAGATGGGAGGAAAACTTGGGATTTTGGGGGTGAAAATGGGGATTTTGGGGGGAAATTGGGGGAAAAATGGGGATTTTGGGGTGAAAAATGGGGATTTAGGTGAAAAAAATGGGGGGGAAAATGGGGATTTGGGGGAAAAATGGGGATTTGGGGGAAAAATGGGGGGAAAAAATGGGGGGGGGAAAAAAAAAAAAAAAAAAAAAAAAAAAAATGGGGGGGAAAAATGGGGATTTTGGGGTGAAAAATGGGGATTTGGGGGAAAAAATGGGGGGAAAAATGGGGTTTTTGGGGTGAAAAATGTGGATTTTGGGATGGAGGCGGGGTTGGGGGGCTGCTATCGGTTTTACTGAGGGGGGGGGGGCTGAAATTTTGGGTGTATTTCTGCCGTTTCAGGTCCCCCCAGGAGGCGTCGGATGACGACAGCGATGACGTCAGCGCCGTTCAGGCCCCGCCCCCCGGTGAGAAAGGGGCGGGGCTTAGAGAGGGGGCGTGGTCAGAATGGGAGCGGGTCCGGTCAGTGTCCAATCAGCGCGAGGGGAAGGCGGGGCTACGGGGGGGGGGGGTCACGTGATTATTGTTGGTCCAATCAGTGTGGGGGGAAGGCGGGGCTATGGGGGGGGTGTGGGCTCACGTGATCATTGCTGATCCAATCAGCGTTGGGGAGGGAAGAGCTACGGGAGGGAGGGGGGGGAAGGGTTTAATCACGTGACCCTTGCTCATACAATCAACGCTGGGGGGGGGGGCTACAGAGGGGTGGGTGGTCACGTGATGACTGCTGGTCCAATCAGCGTTGGGGAGGGAAGAGCTATGGGAGGGTGGGGTTGGATCACATGACCCTCGCTGGTCCAATCAGCGCTGAGGAGGGAAAGGTTACGGGGGGGAGGGGGGGGGGGGGGTCACGTGATTCCTGCTGGTCCAATCAATGTTGGGGAGGGCGGGGCTATGGGATGGGGGGGGTGGGGCTCACGTGATTATTGTTGGTCCAATCAGCGCGGGGAAGGGCGGGGCTACAGAGGGGTGGGGCTCACGTGATTATTGTTGGTCCAATCAGGGCGGGGGAGGGCGGGGCTACAAAGGGGAGGGGCTCACGTGATCACTGCTGGTCAAATCAGCGCATGGGACGGATGGGTTACGGGGGGGGGGGGGGGGGGGGGGGGGGGGGGGGGGGGATAGATCACGTGACCCCTGTTGGTCCAGTCATCGCTTGGGAGGGCGGGGCTACGGGGGCGATGGGTCACGTGATGACTGCTGGTCCAATCAGCGTTGGGGAGGGAAGAGCTATGGGAGGGTGGGGTTGAATCACGTGACCCTTGCTGGTCCAATCAGCGATGAGGAGGGAAGGGCTGCGGGGGGGAAGGGTCACGTGATCCTTGCTGGTCCAATCAGCGTTGGGGAGGGAAAGGACTGCAGGGGGGATGGGGGAAGAGGGGAGGAAGTGGATCACGTGACTCCTACTCGTCCAATCAGAGCTGGGGAGGGTGGGGCTACAGTGGGGGGGGTTTATCATGTGGCCACCTCTCGTCCAATCAACGCTGCTGAGTGGTTTGGGGCGGGCCCACATCGGGGGATGGTTGTCACGTGACCGCTACTCAGCCAATCAGAGCTGTAGAACTGACCCGGGAAGGAGGGAGTAAAAAGTGGAGGGGCGGGGCTTCGCTTCTCGTCCAATCAGAGCTGAGGACGGCGGGGCTAAAAAAGGGGAAAGGGGCGGGTGATCACGTGACTGCATTTCGTCCAATCAGAGCTGAGGAAAGCAGGGCTGGAGCTGCTGGGAGACGGGTGGGCGGAGCATGGAAAAGGGGGGCGGGGCTTGGAGTCACTTGACGGTTTCTCGTCTAATCAGAGCTGAGGAGGACGGGGCTAAAAAAGGGGGAAAGGGGCGGGCGATCACGTGACTGCATTTCGTCCAATCAGAGCTGAGGATGGCAGGGCTGAAGCTTCGGGGGGGGGCGGGGGGGCGGAGCATGGAAAGGAGGGCGGGGCTTGGAGTCACGTGACAGCTTCTCGTCCAATCAGCGCTCTGGAATCACGAGCTGAGGGCGGAGCTGGAGCTGCTGGGGGGGCGGGGCTTAAAGGGGCGGAGCCTCCCTCGGTTGCTGCGCCAGGTGGGGATTTTTTTGGGGCAAAAAATGGGGAGGTTTGGGGTCTTTGTTTTATGGGGGGGGGGGAGGAAGCGTGGATTTGGGGGCTGGAAGTTGGGATTTTGGGGGGGTTTGGGGTAAAAAAAGTGAAAAATGGGTTTGGGGGGGTTGGTGGGGAAAGTGGGGATTTTGGGGGGAAAAATGGGGATTTTGGGGGGATTCTGGGGGAAAAATGCGGATTTTGGGGGGATTTGGGGGAAAAATGGGGATTTTGGGGGGATTCTGGGGGAAAAATGCGGATTTTGGGGGGGATTTTGGGGGAAAAATGGGGGTTTATTTTGGGGGATTTTTGGGGGAAAAATGGGGATTTTGGGTGGAAAAATGGGGATTTGGGGGGGATTTTGGGGGAAAAATGGGAATTTGGGGGATTTGGGGGTAAAAATGGGGATTTTGGGGTCCGTTGGGGATTTTGGGGGGGTTGGGGTCATTATTTGGGGAGATTTGGGGGCATTTGGGTGGAAAAATGTGGATTTTGGGGTCCATTGGGGATTTTTGGTCTGGAAGGTTGGGGTTGGGTGTCATTATTTTGGGTGATTTGGGGAGATTTTGGGATTTGGGGGGATTTTGGGGGGAAAAATGGGGATTTTGGGGTTTTGGGGATTTTGGGGGGGTTGGGGGTCATTATTTGGGGAGATTTGGGGATTTGGGGGGGATTTGGGTAGAAAAATGTGGATTTTGGGGTCCATTGTGGATTTTGGGGGGGTTGGGGTCATTACTTGGGGATTTTGGGGAATTTTGGGTGGAAAAACGGGGATTTTGGGTCATTGGGGATTCTGGGGGGGGAAAAATTGGGGTTGGGGGTCATTATTGGGGAGATTTGGGGCATTTTGGGGGGAAAAATGGGGATTTTGGGGTCCATAGTGGATTTTTGGGGGGTTGGGGGTCATTTTTTGGGGAGATTTGGGGGATTTTGGGGATTTGGGGGGGATTTTTTGGGGGGAAAAAAGGGAGATTTGGAGCTTTGGGGGGAGGAAAATGGAATTTGGGGGAGGAAACGAAGATTTGGGAGCAGATGAAGTGGGATTTGGGGAGGAAAAATGGGGATTTTGGGGTGGGAAAAGTGGGGTTTTGGGGTAAGCAAATGATAAGGGCGTGCGATGGGGGGGGGAGGGGAAGGAATTTGGGGGGAAGGATGGGAATTTTGGGGTGAAATGTGGTGTTTTTTGGCAGAGGGAATGGGGGCGATGCCGCGGCGGCAGCTTCTCGTGGGGCGAACGGGCGCTGATTGGAGAGAGGTGAGGGGGACCATAGAGAGGGTGGGAGGACCATAGAGAGGAGCATAGAGAGGAGCATAGAGAGGGACCATAGGGAGGGGATGGGAGGACCATAGAGAAGGGGCGGGAGGTCTGTAATGACATTGGAGGACCATAGAGAGAGTGGGAGGACCATAGAGAGGGGATTGGAGGACCATAGAGGGGGGATTGGAGGACCATAATGAGGGGGTGGGAGTATCATAGAGAGGTGGTGGGAGGACCATAGAGAGGACCATAGAGAGGGACCATAGAGAGGGTGGGAGAACCATAGAGAGGGGATGGGAGGACCATAGAGAGGGGATGGGAGGTCTGTAATGACATTGGAGGAACACAAAGAGAGTGGGAGGACCATAGAGAGGGGGTGGAAGGACCATAGAAAGGGGAGTGGAGGACCGTAGAGAGAGAGGATGGGAGGACCATAGAGAGGAGGTGGGA
Source organism: Lophura nycthemera (assembly GCA_021292215.1). Lineage (NCBI taxonomy): Eukaryota > Metazoa > Chordata > Aves > Galliformes > Phasianidae > Lophura > Lophura nycthemera. Next base: position 248 of record JADANK010001178.1, on the reverse strand, counting down.
GAACCACAGAGGGGGTAGGAGGACCATAGAGAGGGGATGGGAGGACCATAGAGAGGGGGTGGGAGGTCTGTAATGACACTGGAGGACCATAGAGAGAGTGGGAGGACCATAGAGAGGTTGGGAGGACCATAGAGAGGGGATGGGAGGACCATAGAGAAGGGGTTGGAGGACCATAGAGAATGGGGGAGAACTAGAAACCATGAGGGGACCATAGGAGGTTTGGGGGACCTAGGGAGGGGGGGTGGGAA
>JADANK010001170.1:0-20859 GCA_021292215.1 Lophura nycthemera | reverse complement strand
ATGGGCCCCCCCCAATGGGACCCCCCCTTTGGGGAAATCCCATGGACCCCCGAATAACCCCCCATTGGGACTGTCAATGGAACCCCCCCCTTCCTTGGCCCCACCCCATGGGACCCCCCCAATAGGAACCCCCCCCATTGGGATTAATGGAACCCCCCCCCCCCGTGGGACCCCCCCCCATTGGGACTCTCAATGGAACCCCCCCCCCTTTGGACCCCCCCCCCAATGGGACCCCCCCTTTGGGAATCCCAATCAGACCCTCCCCCTTGGGACCCCCACCCCGTGGGACCCCCCCAATAGGACCCCCCCCTTTGGGAATCCCAATGGGACCCCCCCCTTGGGGACCCCCCCAATGGGACCCCCCCAGTGGGACCCCCTTTGGGAATCCAATGGGACCCCCCCAATGGGACCCCTCCCCTGGGACCCCCCCTTGGGACCCCCCCCCATGGGACCCCTCCCAATAGGACCCCCCATTTGGGAATCCCCAATGGAACCCCCCCGGGACCCCCCCCCCGGGACCCCCCCCCCTGGGACCCCCCCCCATGGCCCCCCCCCTTCTGGGACCCCCCCACCCTACAGCCCCCCAGTAGGAACCCCCCCCTCATGGGACCCCCCCCTTACAAGCCCCCCCCCTGTAGGACCCCTTCCCCCAATGGGGACCCCCCACCCTAAGCCCCCCGTAGGACCCCCCCCAATGGAACCCCACCCTGGGCCCCCCCCCAGTAGGACCCCCCCCCCCAAGGGACCCCCCACCCTACACCCCCCCCAGGGACCCCCCCCCATGGGACCCCCCCCCCCAAAAGCCCCCCCAGGGGACCCCCCCCCCGGGACCCCCCCCTGGGGACCCCCCCCCCCTGGAACCCCCTGACCCCATTGCCCCCCCCCAGGCATTTTGAGCTTGTATGAACTGGTGGCCCCCCCCGGACCCCCCCGACCCCTCCGTGCGCTGCCATCCAGCCCCCCAGGTACGGACCAGTATGGACCGTAATGGACCATAGGGGACCGTAAACCAGTAACCAAATGGCCCATAGAACCAGTTGGGGGGGGCGGGGGGCCAATATGGACCAGTATGGCCCAGTATGAACCAGTGGGGGCCAGTATGAACCAGTATGGCCCGGTATGAACCAGTGGGGGGGGGCAGTAGGAGCCAATATGGCCCAGTATGAACCAGTGGGGGCCAGTATGGAGCAGTGGGGGGGGGCAGTGATGGCCAGTATGGACCAATATAGCCCAGTATGAACCAGTGGGGGGACAGTGGGGGCCAGTATGGCCCAGTATGAACCAGTGGGGGGAGGTAGTGGGGGGCCAGTATGGCCCAGTATAGACCAATATGGCCCAGTGTGAACCAGTGGGGGGGCAGTAGGGGCCAATATGACCCAGTATGGGCCAGTAAGTATGAACCAGTGGGGGGGGCAGTGGGAGGCCAGTATGGACCATTATGGACCAGTATGAACCAGTGGGGGGGGGCCATGGGGACCAGTATGGGCCAGTATGAGCCAGTGGGGGCCAGTATGGACCAGTATGGGCCAGTATGAACCAGTTGGGGGGGGGGGGGGGCAGTGGGGGGCCAATATGACCCAGTATGGCCCCTGAGTGGCCCCCCCCCCCCCCCCACTCCCCCCCCCAGGCGCCCCCCAGATCCACCCCACGGAGGGCCACCCCCCCCCCCACCCGGAGGGGACAACGGGGGACAGCGGCCACCACCCGGGTCCCCATGGGGCCGTCGTGACCCACAACCCCCCCCCCCCCCCACCCTACAAGTTGGGGACAGCGAGGGACACCGGGCCGCCACCACGGGGACAGCTTGGGGACAACGGTGGACGTCGGTGCCGTCGCCTTGGGGACGCCTTGGTGGCACCTCGGGGACAGCGTGGGACGTGGAGGGGACATGGTGCCACCCCTTGGTGACACCTCGGGGACGCCTTGGTGGCAACTTGGTGGCACTTGGGGACACTTTGGGGACACCGTGGAGGGGACGTTGTGACCTGGTGGCACCTTGGGGACGTTGTGTACCCCTTGGGGACACCTTGGTGGCACTGGGGACACCTTGGGGACATCTTGGGGACATGGGCACCTTGGGGACCCTGTGGCACCTCGCTGGCTCCTGGACACTTGGTGGCACCTTTGGGGACATCTTGGGGACATGGTGCCACTCCTTGGTGACGTCTCAGTGGCACCTTGGGGACGCTTTGGGGACATCTTGGGGACATGTGCCCCTTGGGGTCGCCTCGTGGCTCTCGGTGGCACTGTGGCACCTTGGCACTTGGGGACACCGTGGAGGGGACGTCGTGACTTGGTGGCACCTTGGGGACACTTTGGGGACATCTTGGGGACATGGTGCCACCCTTTGGGGACGCCTCGGTGGCATCTCGGTGGCAACTTGGTGGCACCTTGGGGACACTTTGGGGACACCGTGGAGGGGATGTCGTGCCTTGGTGGCACTTTGGGGACATCTTGTGCCACCACCCCCTTGGTGGCACCTTGGGGCACCTTAAGGACACCTTGGTGGCACCTTGGGGACAATCATGGATGTAGTGCCACCCTCCTTGGGGACAGCTTGGTGGCACCTTGGGGACACTTTGGGGACATCTTGGGGACACTGTGGGATGTGGAGGGGACGTCGTGCCTTGGTGGCACCTTGGGGACAATCATGGACATCGTGCCACCTCCCTGGGGACGCCTTGGGGACAGTCATGGATGTCGTGCCACCTCCTTGGTGACACCTTGGTGGCACCTTGGGGACATCTTGAGGATATCGTTGTGCCACCTTTGGGGACACCTTGGTCACTTGGACAGCTTGGGGACATCGTGCCACCTCTTTGGGGACACCTTGGGGACATCTTGAGGACATTGTTGTGCCACTTTGGTACACCTTGGTGGCACCTTGGGGACATTTTGAGGACATCATTGTGCCACCTCTTTGGGGACACCTTGGGACATCTTGAGGACATCGTTGTGCCACCTTTGGGGACACCTTGGTGGCACCTTGGGGACATTTTGAGGACATCATTGTGCCACCTTTGGGGACACCTAAAGGACACCTTGGTGGCACCTTGGGGACAATCATGGACATCATTGTGCCACCTCCTTGGGGACATCGTTGTGCCACCTTTGGGGACACCTTTGGGGACATCGTGCCACCTCCTTGCGGACACCTTGGGGACAATCATGGACGTCGTGCCACCTCCTTGGGGACACCTTGGGGGCACCTTGGGGACATTTTGGGGACACGGTGTCACCCCCTTGGGGACACTTTGGGGACAATCACGGATGTCACGCCGCCTCTTCGGGGACGCTTTGGTGGCACTTTGGGGACGTTGTCGTGCACCCTTGGGGCCACGGTGGCCTTGGGGACAATGGGGACATTGTGCCACCCCCGGGTGTCACTTTGGGGTCACTGTGGGGCATTAAAGGTCCTGGGGACACTTTGGGGACATCGTGTGCTGCTTGGGGACGCCGGTGGCACTTGGGGACACTTTTGGGGACACTTTGGTGTCGTTATTGGGGTCACCGTGGGGACACTTTGGGGACATTTTGGGGACACTTTGGTGCCATCTCGAGGTGGCAGCTGGGGATACTTTGGTTTGATTTGAGTGCCACATTTGGGGACACTTTGGGGACACTTTGGGGGACACTTTGGGCACTTTTGGGGACACTTTGGGGACACTTTGGGGGACACTTTGGGGACACTTTTGGGGGGGACACTTTTGGGGGACTTGGGGACCTTTGGGGACACTTTGGGGCACTTTGGGGACCTTTTGGGGACTTGGACATTTTAGTGACACTTTTGGGGACGCTTTTGGGGACATTGGGGACATTGGGGACACTTTTGGGGACACTTTTGGGGACACTTTTGGGGACATTTTAGTGCCATATTTGGGGACGCTTTGGGGACACTTTGGGGACATTTTGGGGACCTGGTGCCATTTGGGGACACTTGGGGAGCATTTAGGCACTTGGGGGATCATCTGGGGACTTTTGGTCCATTTGGGGACAACTTGGTGCCACTTTGGCCACTTGGGACATTTTGGGGACATTTGAACACGTGACCTCAGCACTCCCACCCGGGATTCGAACCCGGCGGCCCTCAAGCGGCGCCCAGTGGGCGGGGCTCAGCGCGTAGCCACGCCCCCTTCGTGGCGGAAACACTGCGGTGCGCAGATGCTTCTGACGTCATCAGAGCGCGCCGCTCGTCGACGTCATCAGAGCGCGCCGCGCGCAGCGCAGCGCTGGTTGCGGCGTCGGAGCGGCGTTCTGTCGCGGCGTTCTGTCGCGATATGGCGAGCGAGTTGGACATCTTCGTGGGGAACACGACGCTGATCGACGAGGAGGTGTACCAGCTATGGCTGGACGGCTACTCGGGTGCGATATGTCGCGATATCCCCCTCCCCCCCCCCCCCCCTTGTGTTGTGATGTACCCATCCCATAATATCCCGCATCCCAGCATATCCCGTATTTCAGACCCCCGCATCCCATAATATCCCATATCACCCCCCCACCCTATACCCACCCCCCCCCCGGGCCCCGTATCTCCCCAGTGACCTCAGGTGACCCCAACGACCTCAGGTGGCCCCAACGACCCCTCGGACCCCAAAAGTGACCCCAATGACCCCATACGACCCCGCTGACCCCCAACTGACCCCACGTGCCCCCCCAGTGCCCGAGGCCGTGTCCCACCGCCTGCAGGGGGGGTCCTGGAGCCCCATCTTCCCCCAACCCCCATTGACCCCCTACCCCCTGACCCCCATGAACTCCGACCCCATATGACCCCATACGACCCCATGTGACCCTGCTGACCCCCCAACTGACCCCACATGCCCCCCCAGTTGCCCGCCGCCTGCAGGGGGGGGTCCTGGAGCCCCATCTGCCCCCACCCCATTGACCCCCCCATTCCCCCTACCCCAATGTTCCCCCTTTGACCCCCATAGACCCCATACGACCCCTACCCCAAACGACCCCGCCCTGACCCCCCCACTGACCCCCTTGACCCCCCAGTGCCCAGGCCTGTCCCGCCACCTGGGGGGGGTCCTGGAGCCCCATTGCCCCCAACCCCCATTGACCCCCATATCCCCCTGACCCCCTATGACCCCCTTGACCCCCCCCATACGACCCCGCTGACCCCACAATTGACCCTACAACTGACCCCATATGACCCCAGTGAACCCTCAGTGCCCAGCGCTGTCCCAGTTGGAGGGTCCTGGAGCCCCATCTGCCCCCCACCCCCATTGACCCCCATATCCCCCTGACCCCATTGACCTCCTATGACCCCATATGACCCCATACGACCCCATACGACCCCGCTGACCCCACAACTGACCCCATGTGACCCCATATGACCCCACAACTGACCCCATATGACCCCATGTGCCCCCCAGTGCCCGAGGCCGTGTCCCACCACCTACAGGGGGGGGTCCTGGAGCCCCATCTGCCCCCAACCCCCATTGACCCCATATCCCCCTGACCTCTCCGACCTTCTATGACCCATTACGGACCCCCTACGGGACCGCCTACGACCCGCTGACCCCACAACTGACCCCATGTGACCCCACATGACCCCACATGACCCCCCAGTGCCCAAGTCCATGCCCTGCTGCCTACAGGGGGGGGTCCTGGATTCTCTCTGCCCCCGACCCCATTGCCCCCCATATCCCCCTGACCTCTACGACCCCATATGACCCATACGACCCCATACGACCCCACACGACCCCGCTGACCCCACAACTGACCCCATGTGCCCCCCCAGTGCCCGAGGCCGTGTCCCACCACCTACAGGGGGGGGTCCTTGACGGCCCATTGCCCCCAACTCCATCGACCCCCATATCCCCCTGACCCCCATTGACCTCTACGACCTTCTGTGACCTTCTCTATGCCCCCATAGACCCCTTATGACCCATTTTTTTACGGACCCCGCTGACCCCACAACTGACCCCACGTGCCCCCCCAGTGCCCGAGGCCGTGTCCCGCCGCCTGCAGGGGGGGGTCCTGGAGCCTCATCTTGCCCCCGACCCTCCCATGGACCCCCATATTCCCCCCGACCCCCTGGACCTCCTATTGACCCCCTATGACCCATACGACCCATACGACCCCATATGACCCCACTGACCCCACAATGACCCCATGTGCCACCCCAGTGCCCGAGGCCGTATCCCACTGCCTTCGGGGGGGGTCCTGGAGCCCCATCTGCCCCCAACCCCCATTGACCTCCATCGACCTCCTATGACCCCATATGACCTCCTACAACCCCATACGACCCCACACGACCCCGCTGACCCCACAACTGACCCCACGTGCCCCCCCAGTGCCCGAGGCCGTGTCCCGCCGCCTGCAGGGGGGGGTCCTGGAGCGCTCCGGGACGTCGCTGGCGGTGCTGCAAAGCGACACCCGCGACCATTTCCGCACCTTCCAGATGTTGGAGCGCCTCCTCCACTTCCCCCCCCCGCCTCCTCCAGCAGCTCCTCTTTCAAATCCCCCCCCCGAGGCTCGCCGTGCTGGTGCAGAGGTGAGGGGGGGGGGTTTTTTGGGGAGGGGGGCGCTGGAAGTGAGTGGGATGGGGTGTGGAGGGTGGGGGGAAGGGGGGGGCGTGGAGGGGGGAGGGGCTCGGGAGGGGGGGAGGGGGGTGGACGGGGCATGGGGAGGAGGAGGGGGGGTGGGGGGAAGAAGAAGAGAAGGAAGAGAAGGAAAAAAAAAAAAAAATGGGGGGGGTGGGGTGGGGGATGTGGGGGGGATAGGGGGAAATGGGGGGGGGTGGGAAGGGAATGGGAGAATGGGGGGGTGGGGAGGGGGTGGGCTGGGGAGGATGGGGGGTTAGGGATGGGGGGAGTGGGAGGGGGTTGGAGGGGCTGGGGCGGAGAAATGCGGGGGGGTTGGGAGGGGGGGAATGAGGGGTGGGGCATGTGGGGGGGTGGGCTGGGTTGGGAGAGGGGAGTAGGCGGGGAAATGGGGGGGAGTGGTGGGAGGGGTGGAGGCCAGAATGGGGAGAGTGGGGGGGGGGTTTGGTGGGTTGGGGGGGGAACGGGGGGTGGGAGGGGGTGTGGAGGGGTGGGGGGTGTGGTGGGTGGTATGGGGGGGTTTGGTGGGGGGGGGGGGGTTGATGGGGGGGGGGGGTGGTGTGGAAGTATTTTGGGGGGCTGTGATGGGGCCGGGATTTGCCCCGGGGGTGGGGGTGGTGGAGGCGGGGGGGGACACCCCAAAAGGGGGGGGGGGGGAGGGGGCTGAGGGGGGGGGTAGGAGGAGGAATGGGGAGAATGGTGTTGGGGACAAGGGGGTGGGAGTGGATGGGGGGAGTGGGGGGGTGGGATGGGGGGTGGAGGGGTGTGGGGGGGGGAATGGGTGGGAGTGGGGGGGTGGGAATGGGGGGAACGGCGGGAGTGGGATGGACTAGTGGGGGGGGGGACTGGAACATGGGAGAGTGGGATTGGGTGATGGGGGGTGGGAGGGGGGATGGGGGGGATGTTGGGGCGGGGGGTGGGGGGTGGGATGGGGGGGGAAAATGGGGGTTGGATCTGGGCGGGGAAGGTTGCGGTTAGGTGGGAAATGGGGGGAGTGGGAGGGTGTGAGGGGGTTGGATGGGGTGGGGGGTTGTGGTGGGGGGGGGTGGGGGGAGGAGGAAGGGGGGGTAGGGGGAGGGCAATGGGGGGGGTGGGAGAATGGGCGAGGGGGGGGGACTAGGGGGGTTTGGGGGGGGGAGTGGGGGAAAAATGACCCATAGTGCCTCTAGAGCCACATTGAGCCCTATGGTGACCCATAGTGACCCATAGAGCCCCATAGAGCCCCATAGAGCCCCATAGTGACCCATAGAGACCCACAGAACCCTATAGCGACCCATAGTGCCCCATAGAGCCCCATAGTGACCCATGGAGCCCCATAGAGACCCATAGAACCCTATAGTGACCCATAGTGCCCCATAGTGCCCCATAGAGCCCCATAGAGACCCATAGAGCCCTATTGAGACCCCATAGAGACCCATAGAGCCCCATAGAGACCCATAGAGACACATACAGACCCACCGAACCCTTATAGCGACCCTAGTTGCCCCATAGATCCCCCATGGGGACCTCCGAACCCCATAGAAGCCCATAGAGCCCTCCTATAGTGCCCTATAGCACCCCATAGCGCCCCATAGCGCCCCATAGAGCCCATAGAGCCCATAGAGCCCATAGAGCCCCATAGCGCCCCATAGAACCCCATAGAGCCCCATAGAGCCCCATAGCGCCCCATAGAGACCCATAGCGCCCCATAGAGACCCCGCACCCACAGACCTCGGTGTCTGGGCCCTATAGTGCCCCATAGCGACCCATAGACCCCATACAACCCCATAGAACCCATACAACCCCATAGAACCCATACAACCCCATAGAACCCATAGAACCCATAGGAACCCATAGACCCCATAGAACCCATACAACCCAATAGAACCCATAGGAGCCCCATAGAACCCATAGAACCCATAGCAACCCATAGACCCCATAGAGCCCATAGAACCCAATAGAACCCATAGGAGCCCCATAGAACCCATAGAACCCATAGCAACCCATAGAGCCCCATAGAGCCCCATAGTGACCCATAGAGACCCATAGAGCCCCATAGAGCCCCATAGGGGCTGAGTTGAATGCAACAGAGTGAAGGCACAAGGGAGGAGGAGGAGCAGGAGAGGCGGGGGGGGGGGGGGGAGCTCAGATTTCATTGCCCCCTCCCCCAATATTAACGCCCCCCCCGTCACCCCCCCCCCATATTTTGGGCCCCCCCCCCAGGTACTACGCCTTCGACGAGGGCTTCGCTCGGGAGCTGCTGGGGAAGAAGTTGAGCAAAGGGGCCAAAAAGGACCTGGAGGAGCTGAGCGGGCGCTGCGGGCTCAACGTGCGCAGCTGCAGGCGGCAGGTGGGGGGGGGGGGGAAATTGGGGGGGGTCCTTTTTTGGGGTCTCCATTTTGGGGTCTCCCTTTTGAGGTCCCTTTTTGGGGTCTCCATTATGGGGTCTCCATTTTGGGGTCCCTTTTTTGGGGTCTCCATTTTGGGGTCTCCCTTTTGAGGTCCCTTTTTTGGGGTCTCATTATGGGGTCTCCATTTTGGGGTCCCTTTTTTGGGGTCTCCATTTTGGGGTCCCTTTTTTGAGGTCCCTTTTTTGGGGTCTCAATTATGGGGTCTCCATTTTGGGGTCCCTTTTTTGGGGTCCCTTTTTTGGGGTCTCAATTATGGGGTCTCCATTTTGGGGTCTCCATTTTGGGGGTCTTTCCATTTGAGGGTCCGTTTTTTGGGGTCTAATTATGGGTCTTCCATTTGGGCGTCCCTTTTTTGGGGTCTCCATTTTGGGGTCTCCCTTTTGAGGTCCCCTTTTTGGGGTCTCCATTTTGGGGTCTCAATTTTGGGGTCTCCATTTTGGGTCCCTTTTTGGGGTCTCCATTTTGGGGTCCTCATTTTGAGGTCCCTTTTTTGGGGTCTCCATTTTGGGGTTACCCTTTTGAGTGTCCCTTTTTGCGGGTATCAATTTATCGGGGTTCTCCCTTTTGGGTCCCTTTTTGGGGTTCTCCATTTTGGGTCTCCCTTTTGAGGTCCGTTTTGGGGTCTCAATTATGTGGGTCCCATTTGGGGTCCCCTTTTTTGGTGTCTCCACTTATGGGGGGTCTCCATTTGTGGGTCCCTTTTGGGGTTCCTTTTTGGGGTCTCAATATGGGCGTCTCCAATTTGGGTCTCCATTTGGGGTCTCCTTTTGAGGTCCCGTTTGGTGGGTCTCAATTATGTGTTTTCCATTTTGGGTCCTTTTTTGGTGTCTCATTTTGGGTCTCCCTTTTTGAGGTCCCCTCTTTTGGTGGTCTCAATTATGTGGTCTCAATTATGGGGTCTCCATTTTGGGGTTCCCTTTTTTGGGTTTTCTTCCCATTTTGGGGTCCCTTTTTTGAGTACTTTTTTGGGGTTTCTCAATTTTGGGTTCCCCCTTTTGAGGTTAACTTTTTTGGTGGTCTCCAATTATGGGGTCTCCATTTTGGGGTCATTTTTTGGGGTCCCTTTTTTGGGGTCTCAATTATGGGGTCTCCATTTTGGGGTCTCCATTTTGGGGTCTCCCTTTTGAGGTCCCGTTTTTGGGGTCTCAATTATGGGGTCTCCATTTTGGGGTCCATTTTTTTTTTTTTTGGGGGGTTTCTCCATTTTTGGGGGTCTCCTTTTGAGTCCCTTTTTTTTGCGGTCTCAATATGGGGGGTCTCCCCTTTTGGGGTCCTTTTTGGGGTCTCCATTTTGGGGTCCCTTTTTTGAGGTCCCTTTTTTGGGGTCTCAATTATGGGGTCTCCATTTTGGGGTCCCTTTTTTGGGGTCCCTTTTTTGGGGTCTCAATTATGGGGTCTCCATTTTGGGGTCTCCCTTTTGAGGTCCCGTTTTTGGGGTCTCAATTATGGGGTCTCCATTTTGGGGTCCCTTTTTTGGGGTCTCCATTTTGGGGTCTCCCTTTTGAGGTCCCTTTTTTGGGGTCTCAATTATGGGGTCTCAATTATGGGGTCTCCATTTTGGGGTCCCTTTTTTGGGGTCTCCATTTTGGGGTCCCTTTTTTGAGGTCCCTTTTTTGGGGTCTCAATTATGGGGTTCCCTTTTGGGGTCCCTTTTTTGGGGTCCCTTTTTTGGGGTCTCAATTATGGGGTCTCCATTTTGGGGTCCCCCTTTTGGGGTCCCTTTTTTTGGGGTCTCAATTATGGGGTCTCCATTTTGGGGTCTCCCTTTTGAGGTCCCTTTTTTGGGGTCTCAATTATGGGGTCTCCATTTTGGGGTCCCCCTTTTGGGGTCCCTTTTTTGGGGTCTCCATTTTGGGTCCTTTATTGGTGGTCTCCATTTTGGGGTCTCCCTTTTGAGGTCCCTTTTTTGGGGTCTCAATTATGGGGTCTCCATTTTGGGGTCTCCATTTTGGGGTCCCTTTTTTGGGGTCTCAATATGGGGTCTCCATTTTGGGGTCCCTTTTTTGGGGTCTCCATTTTGGGGTCCCCCTTTTGAGATCCCTTTTTTGGGGTCTCAATTATGGGGTCTCCATTTTGGGGTCCCTTTTTTGGGGTCTTCATTTTGGGGTCTCCCTTTTGTGGTCCCTTTTTTGGGGTCTCAATTATGGGGTCTCCATTTTGGGGTCCCTTTTTTGGAGTCTTCATTTTGGGGTTCCCCTTTTGGGGTCTCTATTCTGGGGTCCTCATTTTGGGGTCTCCATTTTGGGGTCTCCCTTTTGAGGTCCTTTTTTTGGGGTCTCTATTCTGGGGTCTCCATTTTGGGGTCCCCCTTTTGAGGTCCCTTTTTTGGGGTCCCTTTTTTGGGGTCTCCATTTTGGGGTCTGATTTTGGGGTCTCCATTTTGGGGTCCTTATTTTGGGGTCCTCTTATGGGGTCCCCTTATGGCATCTCCAATTTGGAGTCCCTTTTTTGGGGTCTCCATTTTGGGGTCCTCGTTTTGGGGTCTGATTTTGGGGTCTCCATTTTGGGGTCCTCGTTTTGGGGTCTGATTTTGGGGTGTCCCCCCCCCAGTTCGACAATTTCCGCCGGGTCTTTAAGGCCGTGGAGGAGCTGCGGGGTCCTTTGGCCGAAAACATCCAGCAGCACTTCCTGCTCGCCCCCCCCCTCGCACGGTGGGTGCTGCTAGGGGGCACTTATGGGGCGCTATGGGGTGCTATGGGGCCTATGGGGCGCTTATGGGGTGATTTGGGGCAATTATGGGGTGATTTGGGGCACCTATGGGGTGCTATGGGGTGCTGTGAGGCAGTTATGGGAGGCTATGGGGCACTTATGGGGTGATTTGGGGCACCTATGGAGTGCTATGGACACTTATGGGGCGATTTGGGGCACCTATGGGGTGCTATGGAGCACCTATGGGGTGCTATGGGGCGCTATGGGGCACTATGGGGCACTATGGGGCGCTATGGGGCGCTATGGGGTGCTATGGGGTGCTATAGGTGCTATAGGGTGCTCTAGGGCTGTCTCTGGGTGCTATGGGTGCTAGAGGGCTGTCTATAGGGTGTTCTAGGGCTGTCTATGGGTGCTATGGGTGCTATGGGGTGCTATGGGGCACTTGTGGGGCACTTATGGGGCGATTTGGGGCACCTATGGGGTGCTATGGGACACTTATGGGAGGCTATGGGGCACTTATGGGGCGATTTGGGGCACCTATGGGGCGCTATGGGGCACTTATGGGGTGCTATGCGGGCCAACTATGGGGCACTTATGGGGCGATTTGGGGTGCTATGGGATGATTTGGGCACTTATGGGGCACTAGGGGGCCCACTTATGGGTCGGACAGATTTGCGGCGCACTCTATGGGGGCTTATGGGGCACATTCCTTATGGGGAGATTTGGGGGTGAGACTTTACGGCGAGCTTATGGGGCGGTGTTTCGTCTGTTTTGGTGGCAGCTTAGGGGGCGATTTGGTGGCACCTATTGGGTGAGTTATGGGGTCATTTTTGGGGAGATATATGGGCACTTAAATGGGGTGATTTTCTTGGGGCAACTTTATGGGGTGTCTATTCTTTTAAAATTACTCATAATAAAAAAACAAATGGCAGCAACTTATGGTGGTTGCTCATCATTGGGGCGCACTATGCCTCTGACCACTTCTATCTCTTGTGCGGGCAATTATTGGGGTGACTGGGTGTGATTTTGGGCAATTATCTTATATGGGGTTTGCTATGGGGGCAGTTTTTTTTTTTTTTCTCATGGGGCAAGTTTATATGGGGGTGCATAGTCTATATGGAAACTTTTATGGGAACGATTTGGGGGCGATATGCGCCTAGGGGGCTCCAGTTGAGTTTAGTTTAGTGTATGGGGAGGATTTGGGGCCACTTGGCATTACGGGGCGCCTTATTTTATGGTGGCACTTACTTTTTTCTTCCTTATGGGGGCAATTTGGGGCACTATGGCGGTGGCTATGGGTGCGCTAGTATGGGGCAAATTCCCTATGCTGGGGCGATTTGGGGCACTTATGGGGTGCTATTGGGGGCGGGGCCCTATGGGGCGGCATTTATGGGAAGGTATGGCGTGCAACTTACGGGGAGATTTGGGGCACTTATGGGGTGCTATGGGGCACTTGTGGGGCACTTTTAGGGGTGATTTGGTGCCCACTTATGGGGTGATATGGCGACCTATTTTTTTGGGCTGGCTATGGGGCACTTGTGGGGCAGCCATGGGGCAACTATGGGGCAGCTATGGGGCATCTATGGGGCACAGGGGTGTCTATGGGGCAGTTACGTTAAGTTATGGGGTGCTATGGGACACTTATGGGGAGATTTGGGGCGCGATGGGGCAGTTATGGGGAGATTTGGGGCACTTACGGGGCGCTATGGGGCACTTATGGGGCGATTTGGGGCACCTATGGGGCGCTATGGGGCACTTATGGGGCGCTATGGGCACTTATGGGGTGATTTGGGGCACTTAGGGGGCCTATGGGGCACTTATGGGGCAATTTGGGGCACTTATGGGGTGCTATGGGGCGCTATGGGGCACTTATGGGGCGATTTGGGGCACTTATGGGGTGCTATGGGGCGCTATAGGGTCTCACTATGGGGTGCTATAGGGTGCCACTTACTTTTGGGCGATTTGGCACTTCCGGGGTGTTGCTATGGGCACTTATGGGTTGCTATGGGCACTTATGGGGTGTTCTGGGGCACTTATGGGGTGATTTGGGACACTTATGGGAGGCTATGGGGCACCTATGGGGTGCTATGGGGTACTTATGGGGTGCTACGGGGCATTTATGGGGCGATTTGGGGCACTTATGGGGCGCTATGGGGCGCTATGGGGCACTTAGGGGCGATTTGGGGCACCTATGGGGTGCTATGGGGCACTTATGGGGTGCTATGGGGCACTTATGGGGCGATTTGGGGCACCTATGGGGTGCTATGGGGCATTTATGGGGTGATTTGGGGCACTTATGGGGTGCTATGGGGCACCTATGGGGTGCTATGGGGCGCTGCTTATGGGCAGTTATGGGGGTAATGGGGCAACTTATGGGGCTCCGATTTGCGGGCCACTTGGCAAATTTGGGGCGCCTCTGGTGTGCCCTGCTAGGGGTACCTATGGGGTGCTAGGGGCGATTTGGGGGCACCTATGGGTGCTTATGGTACACTTATGGGAGGGATTATGGGTCACTATGGGCGATTTGGGGCAACCTATAGGTGCTATGGGTCCCTGTGGGTCCCTATGGGTCGCTATGGGCCCTATGGGTCCCTATGGGTCTCTCCGGTCCCATGGCTCCTTATGGGTCGCTGTGGGTCCCTGTGGGTCCCTATGGGTCCTGTGGGTCCCTATGGGTCACTGTGGGTCACTGTGGAGTGTCTAATGGTTGCTGTGGGTCACTGTGGGTTGCCGTGGGTCACTGTGGAGTGTCTAATGGTTGCTGTGGGTCACTGTGGGTTGCCGTGGGTCACTGTGGAGTGTCTAATGGTTGCTGTGGGTCACTGTGGGTTGCCGTGGGTCACTGTGGAGTGTCTAATGGTTGCTGTGGGTCACTGTGGGTTGCCGTGGGTCACTGTGGAGTGTCTAATGGTTGCTGTGGGTCACTGTGGGGTGTCTATGGGTCTCTATGGGTCCCTGTGGGTCTCTGTGGGGTGTCTATGGGTCCCTGTGCGTCTCTATGGGTCTCTATGGATCTCTATGGGTCTCTATGGGACTTGATGGATCTTGATGGGTCCCAGTGGGTCCCAATGGGTCTCTATGGATCCCTATGGGTCTCTATGGATCCCTATGGGTCCCAATGGGTCCCAGTGGGTCGCTATGGGTCTCTATGGATCCCAATGGGTCTCTGTGGATCCCAATGGGTCCCAGTGGGTCCCTATGGGTCCCTATGGGTCTCTGTGGATCCCTATGAGTCACTATGGGTCCCAATGGGTCTCTATGGATCCCAATGGGTCCCAGTGGGTCGCTATGGGTCCCAATGTGTCCCTATGTGTCCCTATGGATCCCAGTGGGTCCCAGTGGGTCGCTATGGGTCCCTATGTGTCTCTATGGGTCTCTATGGATCCCAATGGGTCTCTGTGGATCCCTATGGGTCCCTGTGGGTCCCGTGGGTCTCTATGGGTCCCTATGGGTCCCTATGGGTCCCTATGGGTCCCTATGGGTCCCTATGGGTCCCTATGGGTCCCTATGGGTCCCTATGGGTCCCTATGGGTCCCTATGGGTCCCTATGGGTCCCTATGGGTCCCTATGGGTCTCTATGGGTCCCTATGGGTCTCTATGGGTCCCTATGGGTCTCTATGGGTCCCTATGGGTCCCTATGGGTCCCTATGGGTCCCTATGGTGGCCCTTATGTGTCCCTATGGGTCCCTATGGGTCTCTGTGGGCTCTATGGGTCTCTTGGATCCCTATGGGTCCCTATGGGTCCCTATGTGTTCCTATGTGTCCCTATGTGTCCCTATGTGTCCCTATGGGTCTCTGTGGGTCTCTATGGGTCCCTGTGGGTCACTGTGGAGTGTCTAATGGTTGCTGTGGGTCACTGTGGGTTGCCGTGGGTCACTGTGGAGTGTCTAATGGTTGCTGTGGGTCACTGTGGGTTGCCGTGGGTCACTGTGGAGTGTCTAATGGTTGCTGTGGGTCACTGTGGGTTGCCGTGGGTCACTGTGGAGTGTCTAATGGTTGCTGTGGGTCACTGTGGGTTGCCGTGGGTCACTGTGGAGTGTCTAATGGTTGCTGTGGGTCACTGTGGGTTGCCGTGGGTCACTGTGGAGTGTCTATGGGTCGCTGTGGGTCTCTATGGGTCCCTATGGGTCCCTATGGGTCTCTATGGGTCCCTATGGGTCTCTATGGGTCCCTATGGGTCCCTATGGGTCCCTATGGGTCCCTATGGGTCCCTATGGGTCCCTATGGGTCCCTATGGGTCCCTATGGGTCCCTATGGGTCTCTATGGGTCCCTATGGGTCCCTATGCGTCCCTATGGGTCCCTATGTGTCCTTATGCATCCCTATGGGTCTCTATGGGTCCCTCTGAGTTCCTATGGGTCCCTATGGGTCCCTATGGGTCTCTATGGGTCTCTACGGATCCCAATGGGTCTCCGTGGATCCCTATGGGTCTCTGTGGATCCCTATGGGTCTCTATGGGTCTCTATGGGTCCCTATGGATCCCAGTGGGTCTCTATGGATCCCAATGGGTCCCAGTGGGTCGCTATGGGTCCCTATGTGTCCCTATGTGTCCCTATGGGTCTCTGTGGGTCTCTATGGGTCTCTTGGGTCCCTATGGGTTCCTATAGGTCCCTATGTGTCCTTATGCATCCCTATGCGTCCCTATGGGTCCCTATGGTTCTCTACAGGTCCCTATGGGTCTCTATGGGTCTCTATGGGTCCCTATGTGTCCTTATGCATCCCTATGGGTCCCTATGAGTTCCTGTGTGTCCCTATGTGTCCCTATGGGTCTCTGTGTGTCTCTATGGGTCCCTATGGGTCCCAGTGGGTCCCAGTGTGTCGCTATGGGTCGCTCTGGGTCTCTATGGGTCTCTTGGATCCCTGTGGGCAGGCAGTACGCCGCCGTCGTGTTCCTGGCCCACGGGCGCTACGAGACGGGCCGGCGCCGCCTGCACTTCCTGTCCTTCGCCGACTTCGCCGCCTGCGCCCAGCAGCTGATGCAGCACTGGAGCCACGGGCGCGGGTGGGGAATGTGGGGGGCGGGGGGGGGGATGGGGGGCTGGGGGGTGGGGGGTGGGTGTGGGGCAGCTATGGGGCACGGGTGGGGTGGCTGTGGGGTGGCTGTGGGGCAGCTATGGGGCAGCTATGGGGCTGTTATGGGGCAGCTGTGGGGCAGCTATGGGGCAGTTGTGGGGCAGCTATAGGGCAGCTATAGGGCAGCTATGGGGCAGCTATAGGGGCTGTTATGGGGCAGCTGTGGGACAGTTATGGGGCTGTTATGGGGCAGCTGTGGGCAGTTATGGGGCAGCTATGGGGCAGCTGTGGGCAGGCTATGGGGCAGCTGTGGGCAGCTTGGGCGTCTGTGGGGCTATGGGCAGCTATAGGGCAGCTAGTGGGCAGCTATGGGGCATTAGGGGCAGTTATGGGGCAGCTGTGGGGCAGAGCTATAGGGCAGCTATGGGGCAGCTATGGGGCAGTTATGGGGCAGCTGTGGGCAGAGCTGTAGGGCAGCTTGGGGCTGGGGGCAGTGTTATGGGGCAGCTGTGGGAGCAGAGTGTGGGGCTGTTTGGGGCAGCTGTGGGGCAGAGCATGGGCAGGCTATGGGCAGCTATGGGGGAGCTGTGGGGCAGCTATGGGGCGCTAGGGCTGGGACCCCGTGCCCATTGACTGTGGCCAGTATGGGCGCAGGTATGGGCCCTTGCCCCATTGCCCCATTGGCACCCATGACCCCCGTTGACCCCATTGACCCCCCATACCCCCATTCCCCGTTGCCCATACCCCATTGACCCCATGACCCCATTGACCCCATTGACCCCATTGACCCCCCCATTGACCCCATTGACCCCCATTGACCCCACACCCCATTGACCCCAACCCCCATTGACCCCATAACCCCATTGACCCCCTTGACCCCATTCCACCCAATTGACCCCCGTACCCATTGACCCCTTATCAACCCCATCGACCCCACCACCCCATTGACCCACAACCCCATTGACCCCATTGACCCCATTGACCCATTACCCCACCTTGACCCCATTGACCCCATTGACCCCATCTGACCCCATTGACCCCATTGACCCCATTGACCCCATAACCCCTTGACCCCATTGACCCCATTGACCCCATTGACCCCATTGACCCCATTGACCCCCCCCATTGACCCCATGACCCCATTGCCCACATCACCCCATGACCCCATTGACCCCATTGACTCCATGACCCCATTGACCCCATTGACCCCATTGACCCCCATGACCCCATTGACCCCATTGACCCCATTGCCCCCCCCATTGACCCCATTGACCCCTTGACCCCATTGACCCCATTGACCCCTTGACCCCATTGACCCCACTTGTCTCCCCATTGACCCCATTGACCCCCCCCATTGACCCCCATTGCCCATTGACCCCATGACCCCACTGACCCCATTGACCCCCCCATTGACCCCGTGACCCCATTGACCCCCTTGACCCCATTGACCCCCATTGACCCCATTGACCCCGTTGACCCCACAGCCCCGAGGCAGCGGAGCTGGACGCCGACGTTCCCAAATCCTTCCTGCAGGACCTGAAGGAGCTGAAGGTGCTGGTGACCGACAAGGACCTGCTGGACCTGCACAAGAGGTGACCCCAAACGGCCCCAAACGGCCCCAAATGGCCCTAAATGGCCCCATAAAGACCCCAATGACCCCATAAAGGCCCCAATGGCCCCATAAAGACCCTAGTTACCCCAGATGGCCCCATAAAGACCCCAATGGCTCCAAATGGCCCCATAAGACCCCAGTGGCCCCATAAAGACCCCAAAGGCCCCATAAAGACCCCAATGACCCCAGATGTCCCCATAAAGACCCCAGTGGCCCCATAAAGACCCCAATATCCCCCCTGTGACCCCCAATGACCCCAAATGTCCCCATAAAGACCCCAATGGCCCCATAAAGACCTCAAAGGCCCCATAAAGACCCCAGTGGTCCCCAATGGCCCCATAAAGACCCCAATGGCCCCATGGTGACCCCAATGGCCCCATAAAGACCCCAATGGCCCCATAAGGACCCCAATGGCTCCAAATGGCCCCATAAAGACCCCAGTGGCCCCATAAAGACCCCAGTGGTCCCATAAAGACCCCAATGGCCCCATAAAGACCCCAGTGGTCCCATAAAGACCCCAATGTCCCCATAAAGGCCCCAATGACCCCAAAGGCCCCATAAAGACCCCAATGACCCCAAACAGACCCAAATGGCCCCCAATGGCCCCATAAAGACCCCAGCGTCCCCCAAATGTCCCCATAAAGACCCCAATGTCCCCAAAATGTCCCCAGTGTGACCCCAGCGTCCCCAAAATGTCCCCATAAGGACCCCAATGTCCCCAAAATGTCCCCATAAAGACCCCAATGTCCCCCAAAATGTCCCCATAAAGGCCCCAGCGTCCCCAAAATGTCCCCATAAAGACCCCAGTGTCCCCAAAATGTCCCATAAAGACCCCAGTGTCCCCAAAATGTCCCCATAAAGGCCCCAATGGCCCCAAAATGTCCCCATAAAGACCCCAGTGTCCCCCAAAATGTCCCCATAAAGACCCCAATGTCCCCAAAATGTCCCCAGTGTGACCCCAATGTCCCCAAAATGTCCCCATAAAGACCCCAATGTCCCCAAAATGTCCCATAAAGACCCCAGTGTCCCCAAAATGTCCCCAGTGTGACCCCAGCGTCCCCAAAATGTCCCCATAAGGACCCCAATGTCCCCCAAATGTCCCCATAAAGACCCCAGTGTCCCCAAAATGTCCCCAGTGTGACCCCAATGTCCCCAAAATGTCCCCATAAGGACCCCAATGTCCCCAAAATGTCCCCATAAAGACCCCAGCGTCCCCCAAATGTCCCCAGTGTGACCCCAGTGTCCCCAAAATGTCCCTTAAAGACCCCAATGTCCCCAAAATGTCCCTTCAAAGACCCCAGCGTCCCCAAAATGTCCCCAGTGTGACCCCAATGTCCCCCAAAATGTCCCCATAAAGACCCCAGTGTCCCCAAAATGTCCCCAGTAAAGGACGCCCAATGTCCCCCACAATGTCCCCATAAAGACCCCAGTGTCCCCAAAATGTCCCCAGTGTGACCCCAATGTCCCCAAATGTCCCCATAAAGACCCCAGTGTCCCCAAAATGTCCCCAAAAATGTCCCCAAATGTCCCCAAAATGTCCCCAGTGTGACCCCAGCTGTCCCCAAAATGTCCCCATAAAGGACCCCAATGTCCCCAAAATGTCCCTTAAGACCCCAGCTTCCCCAAAATGTCCCCAGTGTGACCCCAGTCGTCCCCCAAAATGTCCCCATAAAGACCCCAATGTCCCCCAAAATGTCCCCATAAAGACCCCAGTGTCCCCAAAATGTCCCCAGTGTGACCCCAGTGTCCCCAAAATGTCCCCATTAAAGGACCCCAATAGTCCCCCAAAATGTCCCCATAAAGACCCCAATGTCCCCAAAATGTCCCCAGTGTGACCCCAATGTCCCCAAAATGTCCCCATAAGGACCCCAATGTCCCCAAAATGTCCCCATAAAGACCCCAGCGTCCCCCAAATGTCCCCAGTGTGACCCCAGTGTCCCCAAAATGTCCCTTAAAGACCCCAATGTCCCCAAAATGTCCCCAGTGTGACCCCAGCGTCCCCAAAATGTCCCCAGTGTGACCCCAATGTCCCCCAAATGTCCCCATAAAGACCCCAGTGTCCCCAAAATGTCCCCAGTGTGACCCCAATGTCCCCCAAATGTCCCCATAAAGACCCCAGTGTCCCCAAAATGTCCCCAGTGTGACCCCAATGTCCCCAAAATGTCCCCAGTGTGACCCCAGCGTCCCCAAAATGTCCCCATAAGGACCCCAATGTCCCCAAAATGTCCCTTAAAGACCCCAGCGTCCCCCAAATGTCCCCAGTGTGACCCCCAGTGTCCCCAAAATGTCCCCATAAAGACCCCAATGTCCCCAAAATGTCCCCAGTGTGACCCCAGCGTCCCCCAAAATGTCCCCAGTGTGACCCCAGTGTCCCCAAAATGTCCCCATAAAGACCCCAAAGTCCCCCAAATGTCCCCATAAAGACCCCAGTGTCCCCAAAATGTCCCCAGCGTGACCCCAGTGTCCCCAAAATGTCCCCATAAGGACCCCAATGTCCCCAAAATGTCCCTTAAAGACCCCAGCGTCCCCCAAATGTCCCCAGTGTGACCCCAGTGTCCCCAAAATGTCCCATAAAGACCCAATGTCCCCAAAATGTCCCCCAGTGTGACCCCAGCGTCCCCCAAATGTCCCAGTGTGACCCCAGTTTC
>JADANK010001169.1:0-10765 GCA_021292215.1 Lophura nycthemera | reverse complement strand
TCCCCTTAATTTTAGGTTCCCAAATCACCCTCAAGCCCCAAATGCCCCCAAATGTCCCCAAATCACCCCATACTGCCTCAAATCACCCCATAGTGTCCCCAGATGTCCCCATCGTGTCCCCAAATGGACTGTAATGCCCCCATATTACCCTCCAATGTCCCCAAATCACCCCATACTGTCCCCATGAGGTCCCCACAGTGTCCCCAAACGTCCCCAAATCACCCTACTGTGCCCCCAAATCACCCCATACTGTCCCCAAATGCCCCCAGTTTCCCCAAATGCCCCCCAAATGTCCCCAAATCACCCCACACTGCCCCCATAGTGTTTTCAAATGGGCTGTAGTGTCCCCATAGTGTCCCCAAATGTCCTCAAATCACCCCATACTGTCCCCAAATGCCCCCAGTTTCCCCAAATGCTCCCCCAAATGTCCCCAAATCACCCCACACTGTCCCCATAATGCCTCCACAGTGTCCCCATATGGGCTGTAATGTCCCCATAGCGTCCCCAAATGGGCTGTAATGTCCCCAAATGTCCCCAGATCACCCCATACTGTCCCCATAATGTCCCCAAATGCCCCCATCATGTCCCCAGATGTGCTGTAACGTTCCCATAGCTTCCCAAGAGTCCCCAAATCACCCCATACTGTCCCCATCGTGTCCCCATCGTGTCCCCAAATGGGCTGCAATGTCCCCATAGCGTCCCCAAATCCCCCACAGCACCCCTACGATGCCCCGAAATGCCCCCATAGCGCCCCCATAGAGCCCCCAAACGCCCCCACACAGCGTCCCCAAATCCCCCCCCCCGCCCATCCCCCTCTCATCCACCCCGCAGTTCATGACGGAGCACAGGCGGCACTGCGTCCCGAAGCGCGCTCCCGATTCCGCAGCCCCGCAATCGGAGCGATCCCAGCGCCGGGCAGCAGCGGACGAGCAGCGCCAGGGGGCGGCACGAAGCGTCGCACAGCGGGTTGACACCCAGGTCCACGTCCGTCAGGCTCTGCGGATGGAGGGGGAAGAGGGGGGAGGGAGGAGGGGGAGGGTCACGTGACCGCGCGATCACGTGAGCTTGTAAGCCCGCGGTCACGTGACCGCGCGATCACGTGACCGGGAGACCGTGTGACCGCGCGATCACGTGACTGAGAGACCACGTGATCGCGCGAAAGCGCGATCGTGTGACTGTAAAACCACGTGACCGCTTTGCCACGGCACCTTGTGCTCGTGTAGCCGTGGCGCTGACCGTGGGATCACGTGACCGAATGATCACGTGAGCGGGAGACACGTGATCACGTGACAGCGCGATCACGTGACATGAAGACCACGCGACAACGTTGCAATGGCACCGTGTTCGTGTAGCCACGGCATTGACAGTCTGACCACGTCACCGCGTGATCACGTGACACCGCGATCACGTGACTTTAAGACCACGTGACCACTTTTTGCCATGGCACCGTGTGATCGTGTAGCCATGGCGCTGACCGTGTGGTCACGTGACCGAGTGATCACATGGCACCGTCTGATCACATACGTTTGTAACCGTGTGATCACGTGACAGTGCGATCATGTTACTGTAAGACCACGTGACCACGTTGCCATGGCACCGTGCGCTCGTGTAGCCATGGCACTGACAGTGTGACCACGTGACCGAGTGACCACGTGACTGAGAGACCATGCGACCTCGCTGCCATGGCACCGTGTGAATGTGGAACCATGGCACTGTGACCACGTGACCGTGTGATTACACGACCATGGGATCACGTGACACGTGATCATGTGACTGGGAGACCACGTGACCACGGTGCCATGGCACCATGTAATCGTGTAGCCATAGCACTGGCCGTGGGATCACGTGACCGCCTGATCACGTGGCACCGTGCAATCACGTGACTACGCGACTGTGCTCATCACGCAACCACGTGACCGTGTGATCATGTGACTGACAGACCATGTGATCACGTTGCCATGGCACCGGGCGATCGTGTAGTCATGGTACTGACAGTGTGATCACGTGACGGTGTGACCACACTGCCTTGCCCCCGTGTGATTGTGCAGCCATGGCACTGATACTGTGATCACGTGACCGAGTGATCACATGACCATGTGGTCATGGAACCAGGAAACTGAGCGCTCGTGTGGCTGTGAGATCACGTGACCATGTAACCACGTGACCACTTTTCATGCCACCATTTGATTGTGTAGCCACGGCACTGTGATCATGTGACTGTGATCACGTGATCACGAGACCATGTGACCACGTTGCCATGGCACCATGTGACCACACGACCATGCAATCATGTGATCGCATGACCATGTATCCATGTGATCATATGACCACGTGATCAGGTGACCATGGCACTGCGTGACCATGTGATCGGGATGATGTTGACTATGTGACCTTGTGACCATGTGACTGCATGACCACGTGATCATGGGACCATGGCAATGTGTGATCATGTGACCACGCAATCACGTGACCACGTGATACTGGCACCATGTGACCACGTCCCCATGCCACTGACCATGTGACCATGAGATCACGTGACCATGGCAACATGTGACCACGTGACCGGGCCAATGTTTGACCATGTGACCGCGTGACCAGATGATCACATGACCATGGCACTGTCCATGTGCCCCCACTGATGTCCCCATGTCCCCCCATATCCCCCCCTCTGGCCCCCCCCCACAACCCTATACCTCCCCCCACCCCATATACCCCCCCAATCCCATATAACCCCCCTGACCCCATATAACCCCCCCGACACCATATAGCCCCCCATCCCATATATCCCCCCCGACCCCATATAGCCTTCCACCCCATATACCACCCCCCGACCCCATAATACCCCCTTCACACCCCAATCCCATATCCACACCCCTAACCCCATATCCAGCTCCCCAATCCCATATACCCACCCCCCTGACCCCAAATACCCCCTGACTTCAAATATCTCCCCCGACCTCATAACCCCTCCTGACCCCATAACTCCCCCCTGATCCCATAACACTCCTCAACCCCATATACCCACCCAACCCAACAGATCTCCCCCAACCCCATACACCCCCCTCGGATCCCATAACGCCCCCTCAATCCCATATACCCCCCCCAACCCCCATAAACCCCCCCCCCGACCCCCATAACCCCTCCTGATCCATAACCCCCCCGACCCCAAATAGCCCCCTGCAAGCCCATAACCCCCCGACCCCATAACATCCCCCAACCCCATATACCATCCCTGACCCTTATAACATCCCCCAACCCCATAACAACCCCCAACCCCATATATCATCCCTGATCCCATAACCCCCCCCAATCCCATAAACTCCCCCCCGGATTCCATAACCTCCCAGCTGATCCCAGTATAACCCCCCCTCAACCCCACATAACCCCTCCCAACCCCATAACCGCTCCTGATTCCATAGCGCCCCCCCTGACCCCAAATAACCCCACCCCATAACCCCACTAACCCCCCCAAACCCCATAACACCCCCCCAACCCCATATACCATCCCTGACCCCATAACCCCCCCGACCCCAAATACCCACTTCTGACCCCATAACCCCCCCGACCTCATAATTCCCCCTGACCCCAAATACCCCCCCTGACCCCAAATACCCCCCCTGCCCCCCCCCATAACCCCCCCCCAACCCCATAACTCCCCCTGACCCCATAGAACCCCCCCGACCCCATATACCATCCCTGACCCCATAACCCCTCCTGACCCCATAACCCCCCCCAACCCCATATACCATCCACTGACCCCATAATCCCCCCACCCCCATAAACCCCCCCCTTACCTTTAATGCTCCCCCTTCCCCCGCTTCGGCAATGTGGCCCAGCGCCGTCACCCCGATCCGATTCCCCCATAAATCCAATAGGGTCAAATGGGGCAAAGCTTTTAGGGCCGCTCGGATTTCGGGGCCGTCGGAATCCCCTAAATGGCAGCTCCTCAATTTCAGCTCCTTTAAACCCCCCTGGAACTTCAGGGCTCTCAGCAACGGGGGGACGTGGGGGGGGGGCAACCGGACCCCCCCCAAATGGAAAGCGGGGCTTTGAGCTTGGAGCCGGGCGGCCTGCAGGACCAGGGGGTGGGGGGCTGCGAAGTGGGGGGGGGGGAGAAGTATTAGGGTCAGAGAACGGTTTATGGGGTTTTATGGGGTTTTATGGGGTTTTATGGGGTTTTATGGGGTTCTATGGGGTTTGGGGGGGTCCTATGGAATTTTGGGGGGGGCTAATGCGGTGGGGGGGTCCTATGAGGTCCTATGGGGTCGTATGGAGTTTGGGGGGGGTCTAATGGGGTGGGGGGGTCCTATGGGGCTTGGGGGGGGTCCTATGGGATTTGGGGGGCTCCTATGGGGTCCTATGGGGTTTGGGGCAGTCTAATGGGGTTTGGGGGGTCCTATGGGATTTGGGGGGGTCTGTTGGGGGGGGGCCACCAGACCCCCCCAAATGGAAAGCGGGGCTTGAGCTTGGAGCCGGGCAGCTGCAGGACCAGGGGGTGGGGCTGCAAATTGGGGGGGGGAGAAATATGTAGGGTCAGAGAAGGTTTATGGGGTTTTATGGGGTTTTATGGGGTTTTATGGGGTTTGGGGGTTGTAAGGGGCTGGGGGGGTCCTATGGGATTTGGGGAGGTTCTATGGGGTTTGGGGGGGTCCTATGAGGTTCTATGGGGTTTGGGGGGTGGGCTAATGGGGTGGGGGGGTCCTACGAGGTCCTATGGGGTCGTATGAAGTTTGGGGGGGGGCTAATGGGGTGGGGGGGTCCTATGGGGCTGGGGGGGTCTATGGGGCTGGGGGGGGTCCTATGGGATTGGGGGGATCTTATGGGATCCTATGGGATTTGGGGGGGGTCTAATGGGGTGTGGGGGGGTTGTACGAGGTCCTATGGGGATTGGGGGATGGGGTCCTATGGGGTGTGGGGGGGGTCCTATGGTATTTCGGGGGCTCCTATGGGGTCCTATGGGGTTTGGGGGGGGTCAATGGGGTGTGGGGGGGTCTTTGGGTCCTATGGGATATGGGGGGGGTCCTATGGGGTTTGAGGGGGTCCTATGGGGTCCTATGGGGTTTGGGGGGGGTCTAATGGGGTGGGGGGGGCTCCTATGGGTGTCCTATGGGGTTTGGGGGCGGTCTAATGGGGTCCTATGGGATTTAGGGGTTCCTGTGGGGGGGGGGGCACCGGACCCCCCCCAAATGGAAAGTGGGGCTTTGAGCTTGGAGCCGGGCGGCCTGCAGGACGAGGGGGGGGGGCTGCAAATCGGGGGGGGCAAAAATATTAGGGTCAGAGAAGGGTTTATGGGGTTTTATGGGCTTATGGGGTTTTATGGGGTTTGGGGGGGTCCTATGTATTCTATGGGGCTTGGGGGGGGGTCTAATGGGGTGGGGGGGGGTCCTATGGGGTCCTATGGGATTTGGGGGGTCCTATGGGATCCTGTGGGATTTGGGGGGGGGAGTCTAAGGGGGGAGGGGGTCCTATGGGGTTTGAGGGGGTCCTACGAGGTCCTATGGGACTCGGGGAGGTCTTATGGGGTTTGGGGGGTTTCCTATGGTGGGGGGAGCAACCGGACCCCCCAATGGAAAGTGGGGCTTTGAGCTTGGATCCGGGCGGCCTGCAGGAGGAGGGGGTGGGGGGCTGCAAATTGGGGGGAGGGGGGGGGCAGAAATGTTAGGGTCAGAGAATGGTTTATGGGGTTTTATGGGGTCCTATGGGGTTTTGAGGGGGGGTCTAATGGGTGGGGGGTCTGGGGGGGGGTCCTATGAGGTCCCTATGGAATTTGGGGGGGTCCTATGGGGTTTGTGGGGGCGCTATGGGGTCCTATGGGGTTTGAGAGGGTCCTATGGGGTCCTACGGAGTTTGGGAGGGGTCTAATGGGGTGTGGGAGGGTCCTATGGGGTCCTATGTGTTTTGGGGGGTGGTCTAATGGGGTGTGGGGGGGTCTTATGGGGTCCTATGGGGTTGGGGGTCCCGATGGAATGCCGGGGGGGGGGTCCTATGGGGTTTGAGGGATCCTATAGGGTTTGGGGGGGTCCTATGGGGCCCTATGGATTTTGGGGGGGATCTAATGGGGTGGGGGGGGTCTTATGGGGTTTGGGGGGGCCCCATGGAGTGCGGGGCGGTCCTATGGGGTTTGAGGGATCCTATAGGGTTTGTGGGGGTCCTATGGGGTTTGGGGGGGGTGCCATAAATGCCATCTGACCGGCCCCCACGCTGTCACAGGCACGGCGGTAACGCTCCGGCAGCGGGGGGAGATCCCAGCTCTGAACCTCAGCCAGCACCTATGGGGGATATTATGGGATGTTAGGGATGATTAGGGGGATAATGACGGGATAATTATCAGGAGATTACGGGAGATTATGGGATATTACGTGATGTGGGGACATGGGGGGGGGAGTGGGGACATTGGTGGGAGTGGGGGGATATGGGGTCAGCTGGGGGGATATGGGGCCATTGGCGGGGGATATGGGGCCATTGTGGGATGTGGGGACACTGAGGGATATAGGGGCATTGGGGATATGAGGGCATGGGGGACATTGGGGGATGTGGGGACATTTATGGGGATGTAGGGGCAGTATGGGGGGATAGGGGGCCATTATGGGGGATATGTGGCCCAGTGGGGGGGGGGAATAAGGGGGATATGGAGCCTAAGGGAATATGGGGCCAGTGGAGAGGATATGGGGCCATTATAGGGGATATGGGGCCATTAAGGGGGATATGGGGCCATTAAGGGGGATATGGGGGATATGGGGCCATTAACGGGGATAAGGGGCCATTGGGGGATATGGGGCCATTATGGGGGATATGGAGCCAGTGGGGGGAATATGGGGCCATTAAGGGGGATATGGGGCCGTTATGGGGGATATGAGCCATTGGGAGTGGTTGGGGCCATTAAGGGGATATGGGGCCATTAAGGGGGGATATAAACCAGTGGGGGGATATGGGGGCCTTAAGGGGATATGGGGCATATTGGGGGATAAGACCAGGGGGGGGGGAATGGGGGCCATTAAGGGGGATATGGGGCCGTTATGGGGGATATGGGGCATATGGGGCCATTGGGGACACTGTGGGGACACAGCCAGACAACGTCACCTCGTCGCCGCTCTGTAGGACGTCGGCCACCAGGTCGTCTGGGGCCAATAGGGCCCCTTCTTTGTGTAGGGTCATATGGGGCAGCAGCCCCACAGCCTGCAGGTGACGCTGGGCTGCCTGGGAGCAGAGCCAGGAGACCGAGCGGCTGTGGGGACATTGGGGACATCACTGGGGACATCACTGGGGGCAATGGGGGGATGTGGGGGCAGTGGGGACATTGGGGGCAATGGGGGATGTGGGGGGCATTGGGGATATGGGGACATATGGGGGGATACGGGAACACTGGGGACGCTGGGGACATTGGGGGCATTGGGGACACTGGGGGCAATGGGGGCCCCCATTGGGGGGGGACCCTATGGGGTTGGGGTCCGTTTGGGGTCCCTTTGGGGTTGAGGACCTTTTGGGGTCCCTTTGGGGTGGGAGTCTTCTGGGCATCCCTTTGGGGTGGGGGTCCCTTTGGGGTCTATTTGGGGCGGCGGTCCCTTTGGGGTCCCTATGGGGTCCCATTGGGGTGGGGGTCTCATTGGGGTAGGGGTCTCTTTGGGGTCCCTATGGGGTCCTTTTGGGGTCCCTATGGGGTGGGGTCCCTTTGGAGTCTATTTGGAGTCCATTCGGGGTGGGGGTCCATTTGGGGTCCCTAGGGGGTCCTTTTGGGGTGGGGGTTCCTAAGGGGTCCCTTTGGGGTTCCTATGGGGTGTCTATGGTGTCTCATTAGGGTGGGGATCCCTTTGGGGTCTCTATGGGGTCCCTATGGGGTGGGGGTCCCTTTGAGGTCCCTTTGGGTTGGGGGTCCCTTTGGGGTTGGGGACCTTTTGGGGTCTTTTGGGGTGGGGGTCCCTTTGGGGTCTATTTGGGGTCCATTCGGGGTGGGGGTCCCTTTGGGGTCCCTATGGGGTCCCCATGGGGTCCTTTTGGGGTGGGGGTCTTTTAGGGTCCCTACGGGATCTCTTAGGGGTTGGGGTCCCTAAGGGGTCCCATGGGGTCCCTTTGTGGTGGGATCGCTTTGGTGTCTCTTTGGGGGTGGGGGTCGCGTTGGGGTCCCTTTGGGGTCCTTTGGGGGTGGGGGTCTTTTGGGGTCCCATTTGTACCCGTGTGGGCGGGAGGAGGAAGAGCAAGCCTCCTTGGTGCGGACCTGACCCGGATGGGGGGGCGCGAGGGGGGCGGGGGCAGCTGTGGGGAGAGAGGGTGGGGCTCAGTCCTACATCCCAATCTTAATCCAATCCCAATCTTAAGCCGAATCCTCGATCCTAATTCCAAGCCAATCCCCAAGTCCGCAAAAAAAAAAAATCACGATCCGCAACCCTCCACCTAATCCAAATTCCCAACCCAATCTAATCCAAATCTTATCCCAACCCCAATCCGAACCCCATCCCCAATCCAACCCCCATCCCAATGCCATTCAATCTAAGTCCAACCTAGCCACCCCAATCCCAACCTACCCTCATCGCATTCGAGTCCCATCCCATCCCAATCCCATCCCAATCCCAAATCCAATCCCATCCCAATCCCAATCCTCGATCCTAATCCCAACTGCAATCCCAAATCCAATCCCCAATCCCATTCCATCGTAATCCTAATCCCAAACCCAATCCCAACCCCATCCCAGTCCCAACCCAATCCCCAATCCCGATCCCAATTCTAATCTCAATCTCAATCCTAATCCCAAACCCTATCCTCAATCCTAATCCTAATCCCAATCCCAGAACCCATCCCATCCCAGTCCCCATCCCATCCTGTCTTCATCCTTATCCCATCCCCATCCCAATCCCATCCATGTCCTGATCCTGTCCCTGTCCCCATCACACAGTCAGGGTCCTGTCCCCATCCCTGTCCCCAACCCCATCCCTGTGTCCCCAATCCCATCCCAAACCCACCCCGCCCAATCCATCCCCCACCCACCCTCCCAGCCCAACCCGTCCCACCCCCAACCCCCCAATCCCAATCCCCCCAATCCCAATCCCAATCCTGTCCCAACCCCACCCAATCCCAATCCCATCCTTCCTTCCCACCCAACCTCCCCCTGCCCATCCCATCCAAAAACCCCCCCCCACCCCATCCTTTCCCACCCAATCCCACCAACCCCCCCAAACCCCAAATTCCCAACCCCCCCAAACCCCTTTTCCCCCCCTCCCCCCCCCCCCCCCCCCAAATTACCATTCCCTCCCACCCCCAAACCCAATCCCACCAAAACCCCCCCACCCCACCCCCCCAATCCCAACCCCCAAACCCACCTCCAAATCCCCCCCCCCAATCCCACCCATCCTCTCCCAAATCCCCCCCAAACCCCCCACCCCACCCCCCCCCCAAAACCCCAACCCAACCAACCCCCCAACCCCCAAACCCCCCCAATCCCAATCCCCAACCCCAAACCCCAAAAAAAAAACCCAAACCCACCCAAACCCAAACCAAAAAAAAAAAAAACCAATCCCAAAACCCAGAAAACCCCTAACCCAAAAAAAAAAAAAAAACCCAACCAAAAACCCAAACCCAAAACCCAAAAAAAAAAACCCAAAAAAAAAAAAAAAACCAAAAAAAAAAAATAAAAAATAAAAAAAAAACCCAAACCCAAAAAAAAATAAAAAAAAAAAAAAACAAAACCCAAAAAAAAAAACCAAACCCAAAAAAAAAAAAAACCCCAAAAAAAAAAAAAAAACCCAAAACCCCCCCAAAAAAAAAAAAATTTTTTAAGCCCCAAAAAGGGTTTTGGGGTTTTGGGGGCCCCCTAATAAAGTTGGTCCTCCGTTTTCCCCGGGCCCTTAAAACCTCCCCGTCTCCCCATCCTTTCCTGGTCCTCCCAGTCCGCCTGTTGGTCCCCCCGCCCTCCCTTTTTAGGCCCCGTGGCCCCACCCCAACCCCCGGGCCCCGGGGGAAAGGTTTTTTTGCCCGCCCCCCCCCCCCCCCCCCCCAAACAAAAAAAAAAAAAAAAAAAAAAGGGGGGGGGAAAACCCCCCCCTCCCCCCCCCCCCCCTTTCCCCCCCCCCAAGTCCCCCAACCAATCTCCCCAAAATTTCCCCCCGGGGGTCAGGCTGGGGGGTTACGGTTTTTTTGGAGGACTTGGAGGGGACACTGGGGGGTTTTTTGGGGGGACCCCCGGGGGGGGCCAATTGAGGCGGGGACTTTCCGGGTGGGTTGTAGGGTGGGTGACCCTACGGGTGACCCTTCAGGGGACACTTTGGGTGACAGCGGCCGTTGGTGGGATCCTCCAAGGGGGGGGGGGCGGGGGGGTCCAAGGTGGATAATAGGAATAAAGGGGGGGGGGGGAATGAAAACTCAGTGATGCCCCCAAGGGGCCTGACCCTATAGGGGAGCCCGACCCCCCAAATCTGTGCCCCACTGACCCCATAAGACCCCCCCGAACCCCAAGGGACCCCACCCCCAAAAATCTGAGTTTCCCACTGACCCCTAGAGCCCCCCCCCCACGGAACCCCAACCCCCAAAATCGTGCCCCCATTGACTCCCTAACCCCCGTTGACCCCCATAACCCCCCCCGACCCCATAACCCCATCCGACTCCAAACCCCACCTGCCCCATAAACCCCCCTTTTACCCCAAACCCAACTTCATAACCCCACCTGCCCCATAACCCTGCCCTGACCCTAAACCCCAAGACCCCACCCGACCCCCTAATCCCATACCCCCATCCGACCCCATAACCCCACCGACCCCATAACCCTAACACCCCATAA
>JADANK010001161.1:0-11114 GCA_021292215.1 Lophura nycthemera | reverse complement strand
CGCTCCTCGAGGCGTCCTAAAATCCTAACCGGTCTCCCATCAGAGACCAATTTTGGTGGCCGTTATAGAAATTGTCTGAACAGAACTGTCTTCCAGCAGAATCCTTTAGCTGGTCTACTTACAAATTTTTATAAATTTATCACTCATAATGAAACAATAAAATAATAATTAAAATATTAACATAAAATAACTTTCTTTTCTCCCTCCAAAGCTTCATCCCATTGTACTCTACACACAGATCCCTGCAGAGCTTCTCTCATGTCAGTTCAAGTTTGTGACCTTGCCTTCCATACTGCCTTCAGGCTCTTGAAATCCACCAATTCGTGGTCATTGCAGCCAAGGCTGCCCTTGAGCTTCACGTTCTCTATCTGTCTCTCCTTATTGGTGAAAGTAAGCTCCAGTATAATAGCTCTTCTCATTAGCTCCTCTATCTCTTGGAGAAGAAAGTTATCATCAATGTACTTCAGGATTAATTATGCCTTGCTGACTAATTGCTACCCTCCAACACATATCAGGGTGGCTGAAGTCTCTCATGAGGACCAGAGCCTGTGAATGTAAGGCTGCTCCTTGCAGCTCACAGAAGGTCTCATCTGCTTAGTCTTCATAGTTGAATGGCATGTGGCAACCTTCTCACTATAATGTCACTTTTTCCTGACCTCCCTTTAATTCTGACCCATAAGATCTTTGTTGACTTCTTATTCATCCTCAGCCAGAATGCCATGCAGTCCAGCTAGTCATTGACACGGAAGGTAACATGTCCTCCTCATCTCT
Organism: Lophura nycthemera; assembly: GCA_021292215.1. Classification (NCBI taxonomy): domain Eukaryota; kingdom Metazoa; phylum Chordata; class Aves; order Galliformes; family Phasianidae; genus Lophura; species Lophura nycthemera. The sequence goes on along the minus strand of JADANK010001161.1, from coordinate 10,343 downwards.
CATCCCTGTCTTTCCTAATGAGCCCGTATTCTTTCATTCCAACTCTCCAGTCATGGGTGCCATCACTCACATATCCATGATATCAATAATTGCCTTGCAGATATGCGCACATCTGTAGCTCCTTTATTTCTGTGCATTATTATGCATTTATTACATGCATTTGGGTAGAGATGTTTAAGTTGGTCCGTGATGAAGCTGACTTATTGGCAGCAAATAAACTGAGCCTAATTTTTATAAAGTAGATTTACAGTTGCTGAGGATTGGCCTATTTTATCCTGACTTTGAGAAATTTCACAACACACACACACACAGACACAAAAAAAAAAAAAAAAAAAAAAAAAAATCCACATGGAAAAGCAACAATTCTTTAACAGTCTCTCAAGACCTTACTTTGTGAAAACATTTTACCTCAGATAAAACATATATGTTTTCTGTCCAAAGAGCTATGTCTTTCTATAGTTTAATGTTTGTCTCATCTAGCCTCTGTTGGAATCCCTTGATCTCTGTTCACATTGTGCTCTTTGTGAACTTCATATCCTCGGCAAAAAAAGGTTTTTCCATGAGTAACCTTGTTTCCTGCAAATAGGCGCTCTTTATCCACTCATCTCCCAGCTTATTTCTGAGTTCCACCAAGAATTCTTCATATGTTTTTATTAATGATCACACAGTACAGTTAGCCTGTAGACCAAACGGTACTCACGTAGCACAAGCCAGTTAGCTAAATAAGCTGCTAGAAAGGAGCAACAATAACAATTGAGATCTACCTTTTTCACTTTCACTGAATAGTTAAATTCTCTGTCCTTCTACCAAATGTCAGTTTTTCAAAAAATTTATAAGAATACAAATGTGTTTGATACTTCCACTGTAATTTGAAATTAAACTTGATTATATAAGCCCAAAACTTATCAGTGGGGTACACAGACAAGATACTGTGGCAGCTTCATTTTCCTACAAAATCAGGTTAAAACTTCCTCAGATGATGAACCAGAGTATTTGTTCAGTCCAAAGATCACCCAAGTGATGCTCCCACTAACCTGGAACAAGGTATTCCAAAAGGATACACGCCAAAGGAGTCAAGGGAGGTTTTAACCAGTGTCATTTTATAATGATTTCCAAGAAGCTGTTGTAGAAGTAAGCCTTGGTTTTGGCGGGATACCAAATGCCTCTTCTGTGTACGAATGCTCTTACGTCTACAGGAAGAGGAAGAAGCTGCATTGCTGGAACTGCTTAGCTGATTGCATAACAGATGATAATCTCTTGTATGCTGAAGGTGTAAATTATCAAACTAAATATTAAATAGTTAACCTCTGTCATAAATAAATAGATAAGAATTTGACGAGGAGAAATCACTGAAGTTTTTTAAGGATTTGAATTTTAACCTCCAGACCTTTGTCTCCATAGTAATGTCAAGAAATTGACATTGGAATTCAGGTTTATTTTTATACCTCAGTTTTTGTCACAAACCTCCTAAAAAGGAGTTGAGCATATTTTCCTTTCTCAGACCCACCTTGCCTCTCTGTGGGCACATAAAAGACTGAAATTTTTAAAATGATTCTTGAACACCCAGCTGTCTGTTGTATTATGGGAATTGTGCATCTCAGGAGACTCCTAAGCTTATGTTGACTTAGGTCCTACAGACAATACACCCAGTTTTCAACAAAGTAGAATTTCAACCATTTCAATTGATACAAATGGGCAACTCCACATATCAAAAGTCACATCAATCACCACAATTTTCTATGTCAAAATATTCCAATGTGAGATTCTGAGAAATGAGCGAGAGTTTTGAATCTCACCCCTTGTAAGAACACAGAGCTTTTAAAAAAGCAGTCCTTTAATGCATCTATAATGCACACATCTTGTTCACAAATAAAGAGGAATTAAACTTTATTTGACTTTAAAATACAGGAAAATATAAAACTACTTTCCTCTGACTTAAGTGTTGATATAGAGCACTGGGGCCCACGTGCCATAGTAATGGCAGAAAAAAGACTGCTTCTGAGATCCTTCAGATTCTCCATATACAACAAAATGGGAGATGGAAAACTAGAGGAATGCATTGCTTCCTGTTGATGAAAGAACTGGCCTATAAATCAAAAGATGGCTTAGAGCGATTTTTTTCTTCAGTAAAATAATGAACTTGAGGACATGACAAAACATCTTCCTCTAAAAAAAAATCAGAAAAAGTTTCACTTTTTCATGAAAATTTCACACTAAGAATGATTCTTGAACACCCAATGAAATAATGGTCTTGATTATTTTTCCAATCAGATTTGCTATCACATAACTAGCTTTTATAACAGAGTCCATTTGTGTTTTCACTTTTTAAAAAATATTTTGTTGAAGTGACAGACTTTTTTCAGTTCCGCTATTTTGTCTTTATGAAGCATTCCTTGATACACAATTAATTCAGCAGCATGTTTCTGCAGATAGCGTATTTTCAAATTATAATATTTGAAAACCGACACAATTTCCTTGCCAATTAAGCATAGTGCCTTATTATTTGTCAGTACCTCACTGCTCCCTCCCTGTGTCAAAGGAACGGGCCAGGCCACATGCGATGGCAGTGTTGCTGCCATGATACCAGGGCAGAAGAGGGTGAAGGCTGCAGTGCAAGCTATGGTGGGCTTAGGGGAATAAACATTTTCTGAATGTTTTTTTCACTGTGCAGTCTTCAAAATCTGGAAACCAGGTTCTGAAATGATTCTAGCAAGTTTACTATTAGTTGGACTTCTATGGCCTTAATAATGCTCTAAACAAGAAGCGTTATGGACATTTTATTCCTGTTGGTATTTATTTTTCTACAAAGTACTATGTAACTACATACTCTTAGACCCCTATAAACACAAGCAAAAAAAAAAAAAAAAAAAAATCACTTGTTCCAGTTAAAAGTGTTAGACAGATTAATAGTTGGCTGTTATTAATACACAGATATAACTGCTGAATAAAATTAAAGAACTATACTTAGTCTGACCGAAGATCCAACAGCATTTGAGGAAAGACCTGTGTTCACATAAGTAGGTTTTTAAACAAGATATAAATCCATGGGTGTATCAATAATGTAAATGCCTGTACAATCTGGTAGCATGGGAGCACATTCGTATATGTTTCCTGGTAATATGAGTGTCCTCTTGAGTGGAAATTAATACTAATGACATATTGCTTTTTACCCTCTTATACCTTTTCTTTTTTTTTTTTTTTTTTTTTTTTTTTTTGTAAGATACTGTGAGTATTGTCTTATTGTAGCTTTGTTTTTCTCTTGCCTGTATTTGTTGTTGGCATTTCTTTAAATTTTGGGGATCTAGTATGATGGTCATCAGAACAGAGTCGAGAAAGTAAAATGTTTACTTCTGTCTTAACATATTTTGCAAACTGTCCTACTCTGAGATTGTATACTTACCATATTTAACCTTGAAAAGATTGACTGAAACCCTCTTAGTTGTGGCAGATTTCAAGAAAACCATTTGTTTTTGCTGTGAAACAAACATATGGCTTATTAGGAACTTTAAATTAATCTGTGTATGAACCATGAGGTTTTTGGAATGATTTGGTAGTGGGATGTTTTGACCATTTGTTAAATGTTTTTAACTGTTCATCTCTCTCTCTGGATAGTATTTTTCACATCATGCCTATCGCCAGCACATCAAAGTACTTCAGAAATTCAATGAGTATCATATTCAGCATATTAGTGAAACCCCACTGGTTTCAAATGAAGCAGATTTATGCCACTTCCTAATTTTTCTCCTACACTATGACAAATCCAAAAGTATGGTGCTTTGTTCTGCATTCTTTCTGTCACAGAACATTTGCTAACTAACTTAGAAAAAAAAAAAAAAAGTTAGAGGAATACAGATTTGCAGGTCAAACTGGTATCTTATGACTTTGCTAAATATAGATGCTTGACTAGTGAAAAAAGCCTAAAAGGTATTGGCAAATTTTGTCTGGTGCATTTCTAAGACCTCTCAGAACAAACAGAACTCAAAATCACTAAGATGAAAATTAATAAAACAGGAAAAATATTTTGGCAGGTATTATGAGTATATCCCTTTTAGTTTTCTTAAGACACAGCAGAAGACACCTAATCTACCTGTCTAATCTAATATTTTTCACTCTTATAACTCTCAGTTCACAAAATTATTATTATTTAGAAAATCTTCTTCATAAAAGCACATTGTAGTATGTGCAGCATTATACAAACAGAATGAGGAGTTTAAGTATAAAAATGTACTAACACTGAGTTGAAATACAAGAACATTATTTAAAGAACTCTCATCTATTTGTCTACTACTGTCTAAAGGCACATCACAGTGAAAAAGAGCTTTTAAAGGAAATGGTTGTGCTTGTAAATTTCTCCTTGCAATATCACCAAGAATTTTGGGACACTTATTGCAATATATCCTGCAGTAATACAACAGTTTTACTGATGTGCAGCCAGATTTCATAGTACATATACACACATCTCCTGCAAACAGTACTTAATGCAATATTAGGTATGTTCTTTGATTTAATCCTTACATTAAACACAGATAGTTTTGTTCTTCACATGGCATAGCAAATAAGGTATATCTATGAACATCAAGCAGATATTCTTAACCAAGGAAGCACTATTACAAGGAGTAATGTCGGATTCATGAAGATGCAGTGCATTACTGTGAGGAATATTTGAAAGCAGGAAACATTTAACAAAGACCTTGAAAGAAGAAAGGATGGAATAGTCACGTGCTCACTCACACTGGAGTAGTGCTTTGTTCTTTATTATCTGCAGGGTAATGGGGAGAACCAGTATCACCTTTGCCTATAAGGACAATGCAGTTGAACTTGATCAGGGTGCAATGTCCTTGGGGGTCCACATATGCCTGTGCTGCATATAACTTAACCATATGTTAAATGTTCAGCCAAAGTGTTAGGCATAGTCTGTTAACAGAAATGGTCACATATTCGCACTTTTGCCTGCCTGCTTCTCGCATACTCCCAAAGAAACTGAGATTACATCCTGCATCTTTTGCTTTTTCAGAGATGAGACTTTGCACACTGCTGTAGAATTTAAGAAGACTCAGTGAGATCAAGACAGCTCCAAGGAAGCAAATGAGGGCTGCAGCTGAATGGAAAAAAGCTGAAGGAACTAAACAATTGAGGGGAGAAAGGGAAGCTGATTTCTTGTAGAAAAAGGATGACCTCGTAGGATACCCTCTCAGCCCGAATGAAAAGCAAGCTCAGGTCAGCCAGGCGCTTGGGGAAATGCTCTTCCTGTCCCCGACACAGCAGTTTCGCTGTGATATCCGGGTGCTGCAGAGAGATTTTCCTCAACTCCCCCACGCAGTCCTGCCTCTGGCTCCACTGCGTCCTTTCAGTTGAAAAGCACCAGGAGCTGACCAAGGTGCTGTAGAAAAATACCTTATTTATCCCTGTCAGCCTCTTCAAACATACAGTAACAACTCCCCGTTCGTTAGCGCCGCACACTCTTTTTTTCGCGTTCTCCGTACACGACACAAAACCTCTCCTCTAACCAGCCTGCAGTGGCCCACTTAGCCGCCCGGGGAAGAAGTCATAGAGCGGATGCTTTCCGGAAGCTGCCCGAGCGACTAGTCCATCCGGGAGCAAAGTTCTCTGAGCGAGCGCGGGATGGGGGGCGGCGGGGGGGGGGGGGGGGGGGGGGGGGGGGGGGGGGGGATTAAGAGAGGGGGGAGGGAGAAGGGCGTAGAGGGAAGAGAAGCACAGTCAGGAAATCATAACAACAAAAGAGGGAGAGACAAGCCAAAGGACCCAGGAAAGTTCATCTTCACTTATTGCTGCTTCTGCTGAGGGAGCCCGGGGTTGGGGAATCTGGGTTACAGGCTTTGCCTTGTGTTCTTACCTCAGTACTTTCGGCACCGTTCTCCGCCATTTTCCTCCTCAGGAGCAGGCAGCGGGAGGAGTGTTTCATTCCCATAAGAGCTAACCACGGGGCTGGGGCTTCGAGGCTGGTATTTTGTTTTGTGTTTTCAAAGATCTCCAAACACGGGTTTTCACTAATAGGGAGGAAACTACCACAGAAAACAGCAATAAATCAGTCTTCTCTGTCAGTTCAACTTCACCCACGAGAATATTTGTCGTCTTTTGGCATCAGGAGCTCCTTGGCACTTTCAAGTATTTTCCTCTCACCTCTACCTCCAACAAGCTTTAGGGATGGGCAGTGAGGTGGCACACACTCTTCAGGTTAAACTAAAGGGCTGTCAGTCTGTGAGTCCACCCCTTCAGAGAAATCTGTCGAGCTAAATAGGAGAGAAGCACCAGCTGAACTGAACTTGTGCATGCAGAGACCAGCTCGGCATCTTTGTGTCCTGTGGGTAATCTTCCAGAGACAGAGGGAGACAGAGACAAAACAGCAGGACAAGGAAAACATAGCCTTTTACTTTCCTTTTTTGGACTTCTTTCTCTTTAGGTCTTCAGGAAACTTCTTTTAAAGATGGTCACACATTTGCCACTGTCTTTCCATGAAAAAGTACGGCAACCTCCTCTCTCCTTTCCATTTCCCTTTTTCTTCGCTTTCCCTTTCTCCTTCCCCCAATCTCTCCTCCCCTTCCCCCCTCCCTCTCTCTCCCTCATTCCCTTTCTCCTCCCTCTCCTTCTCTGCCTTCTCCTCCCCCTTTCCTTCTCTTCCTCTCCCTCCCCTCTTCCCCCCTCCCCTCATCCCATCCTTCAGTTTCTCCACCCTTTCTCCTCCTGAGAAATGCTTTCTGTCCATCTCTGGGAATTGCATTCACATGTCTTTCATAGAAAAAGCAGTATATCAAGCTCCCCCCACTTGTGACCTACTCCCTCTCATATACAAGCATGCTCCCTCACATTCTATCCCTCTCACACAGACATAGATATTTTTTCCCCCCATATTCCCTCTATTCTTTTGAATAAGCAACATTTTCTTTTCAAAGAATCTCAGCAAAGACCTTATAGGGCAGCTGAAGAAGTCTGCTCCAGTTTCTTTCTTCTGAGTTTAGTAACAAACCTGCTGTCTTAATTTATCTTCTCTTGTGTGGGCACCCACCTTTAACTAAAGGATCCACACTGCATCAGGTAACTGTGAATTGTAGGACTGCAGGTCAGATGCAGTTTAAATTGAAAAAGTTGCCAGCTGGGGGAATGTAGAAGAGGTCTTGCTGGGACAGGAAGGAGCTAGAAGTGTTTTGAACTGGTTTGTTTTCTTTCATTTTGTTTCATTTTGGACTTTTCCTAATGACATCTGCTGCGAGAACACATCACCACCTTCCACATGTTTATTGTGCTTTCATTCCTCCAGCATTTTCTAGTTTGGAGTTTTCATTTGAGAGCATTGGGTTTACCTCACTTGTGTTGCTGTGAGCAAGGGCGAGAGTGGGGGTGTATTACATAATTAATCCTTTCAACTTCATATTCCACAGCTCGATTTTCAGCCCACTGTTCTCATGGTTTTGTTTTGTTTTTATATAGAGGAGGTGAGGAAATAATGTTGGTGTGTGGGTGTGTGTAGCTCACAGGATTTCAAGGACCAGAGCAAGACTGCTGCTCTCTGAAGAGTCTGAAATCATTTCCTCTGGGGGTGTCAATGGAGACTTGAAAAGATTGCTTTCTGTGCATTATTTTAAGCATGTATCCAACTCAGATGCTACATCAGTGAGAATCTGTAATAAATGTTGAGTTTTTGTCCCCTATAGTCTATTTTTAAGTATTTTAATTAGTGTTTATCCTCAGCTGACCACTGGAATACTGACCTATCATCAAGTAGTGCACGAGTGCCCAACCTTTTGCCTTGCCTGGGCTACATGAGGTGATGAGGAATTGTCTTGGGTGGCATATAAAATACATAGGTTGCCCGGAAAGAAATGCCTCCTATTTATTTCCATAGAAACTACAACAGATGCAAAAAAAACACAATAAAATTATTTGCTAGAGAAAATTCTGAGCTACAAAATGGCATTTTTCAATACATTCACCATGATTAGCTATGTATTTTCACCAGTGATGAACAAGAGCCTGCATGCCACACTCATAAAAATCTGCACCAGTGGAGGTAACTTACTGCCATTGTCATCACTGCTGAAACACACCACCACCTCACTGTGTTAACATCCACTATTTGGTCTCCATAAATGTTCAGCAAGCATTGATGAATGTCAGTGAGTGCAATTCTTCCCACATGAAGGAATTCAGTTACGCAGCTTTGCTCATACACAATTCCAACTCAGGTGCTATTTTGTTAGACTGTCCCTTTGCTGCCATCTGTTTCACATGGCAATAGAATTTAACAAAATGTTGGCAGGAATATTCAATGTCTACTGACATACCACCAATATTTACTTCTGATATTGTTGACCAACATCATAAAATAAGATGCATTACATTTAGAGCAGCCTGCAGACATGATATAGTTTATGCATATGCAGTAAAACCCAGAGAAGCCAAAGGTATGTAACATGCTGATGTAACAGATGACAGTGAGAATATGCCATGTAGGAGACAATGGTGTTATATGAAACATTTCAGAATGTGAGAGAATGTTACAAAGACATATACCACACAGCTTGATACTGATCCTCTACAATGTACTTTGCAAAACCTTTTGATCATTCAGTTGTTCACAAGCCTACCAATTCTTTCAGCTCACATTTATTCTAATAATTCAAGATCTTTCACTGTGTCCAAAATTCAGTAACAGCAACTCCTCTTGTATAAAGTAGATTTTTATTTCACGCTTTTGTTTATGAGATTCAAATGGCAATGTAAGTGGAAACAGAGCATTTTCCCTATTCTTGAGGGACATTTATCAAGCTCTGAGGGTCTTACAACCTTCAAAACATGAAAACTCATAGCTGTTTCCCATGGAAGTTATTTTAGAATTTTCCAAAATTACTCTTAGTCTTGGGCTAGGGAAATTTTCTCACTAATTACTTTGAATTCTTGAGGGAGAAATAAGAAAAAAAATCTGCAAAAAAGAATTTGAAAGTTTCTGCAATCCTTTCACATAGTTTTTCTCTGATATGTCATACAGATCTAGTGGTTATTGAGTGTGTGTTTGGGCTGGCCACCATAGTGTTTCTTCCCTATTTCCAGATAATATACATTAGACTAATGAAACTTTTTAGAGTAAACCAGTGTTCCATAAAGAAAACAAGAACTAGATTATTCAAAACAACTCCCAGATTTCTTTTCATTGACAGCTAGATCTGTTTCCAGTACTGCTGAAACGCTGTCTAGTCACTTAAATAAGTGTCAGATCTTCAAAAGCACTCAGCAACTATCAAAACTGGCGGGCAGAGATTTTATATAGATCCTTCTCCTCCCTCTTCAGATACTGCATGACTTATCTACTTTTCTATTCCACTTCTTTGTTAACACACGATACCTGTCTATACAGCCTAGAACCTGCTGCTTTACAGATAACAGGAAAACCTTCCAGTCTCAGGATTTCTACCATTTTGGCCCTATATTGATTTAATAATCCTCCAGATGGATGGTGTCTTTACTCCTCTGGTCTTCCTTCCATGCTCTATGTTGACTGAGGAAACTGCTTTGAAAGCACATCATTTGCTCCAATCTGATTTATTCTGAAGGGAAAATTATTTGTCCTTCAGACCTGTTTTTTTAACCGATTATGTCTTGAAGTTGCTCCTGTTAAGAATAAATTTGTCTTTTCAGAAACTGAGAGCAGTGTGCTTACAGATACGGATGTGCGCATATGAATACTTGGCCAGGCCATAGTACAGACCTCAGTAGAATTTCCTATTGATATTGAAATTCACAGGAACACTGAACCTCAGAATATTTAAAAATATTTAAAAATTATAGTTGACCATTGAGACTGAGCTTGGGAACACATTTATGAACTCAATTCTGTTAGATTGCAAGGAAAACACAAAGAAAATGACATAATAGTAGAAGTGCATTTGTAAAAAATCCAAATGTCAAAAAACATTCTGTACTTAAATACTTTATGCATAAAGTATATGTGAAAGTCACAACATACTACAAATATAACTGTAGTGGAACTGAAGAGAAAATGGTAATGGAAGCATTCATTCAGATTTCCAACAGCAGCTACTATAGCCGAATGTGGCAACAATACCGTGCTCGCCATCAGGAAATTCATACTCATTTCCAATTCTGTCATTGGCTTGGGTGAAACCCAAGGTCCTCTACTTGAAGTAGAGTTATCCCACAGGCACAGACTGAGAAACTGACTGCAGAGCAATCCTGATGAAAAGCATTTTGAGTTTACAGGGTGGGGGTTGTGAAACTGGGTTAAAAAAGCTTTATTATTCTTCCTTGCTACATAAGAGAGAAAATGCATAATTAGCTACATTAAATGTAATGTGGTTAAACTGAGCGAA
>JADANK010001158.1:0-10664 GCA_021292215.1 Lophura nycthemera | reverse complement strand
TGTTCCTTTATGTAGTAAAGAAAACAGACTTCAAAGGGCACCCAATAAAAATGTTTTCTGATTTAAAGTAGTGCATCTTGTTGTTTTTGGAGCATCATTCTGTTGGAGAGGATCCAGAGGAGAGCCAAGGAAATGATCAGGGGGTTGGAACACCTCCTCTACTAAGACAGGCTGAGGGAGCTGCGCTTGTTCAGCCTGGAGAAAAGAAGGCTGCGGGGTGACCTCATTGCAGCCTTTCAGTACCTAAAGGGAGCCTACAAAGAGGAGGGGAATCAACTCTTTGAAGGGGTAGGTAACAGGAGGACAAGGGAAAATGGTTTGAAGTTGAGGGAGGGAAGATTTAGGTTGGATGTCAGGGGGAAGTTCTTTACAGAGGGAGTGGTGAGGTGCTGGAACAGCTGCCCAGAGGGGTTGTGGATGCCCTATCCATCCTTGGAGGTGTTCAAGGCCAGGTTGGATGGGGCCCTGGGCAGCCTGGGCTGGTATTAAATGTGGAGGTTGGTGGCCCTGCATGTGGCAGGAGGGTTGGAGATTCACGATCCTTGAGGTCCCTTCCAACCCTGGCCATTCTGTGATTTGGTGATTCTCCAACTGATGTTGATCCAGAGTGTCTCCTAAGGAGATCTGCATAGGCAGGAAAAGCAATTGCTTGAGGTCTGACACAGTACGGACAACCTGACTGCTCACCTCCCCAGGCCTGACGTGTCTGCTGTATGCCACCTGACACCTGCATCACTTTTCCCTACAGCAGAATTCTCCACTGAAGTCTGCAGCTGGATGGTACAGTTCCTTTACACCATTCCTTTACCTGCTTTCCTTAGAGAATTGTCTGCACACAGGCGCAGGATGTTGCTTCCTTCTTCGAAACAAGCAACAGTAAAATACAATACAACTTCCTAAAAACAGAGTGTGCTCCTCAGCCATATCCCACCAGTGTGGTTCACCTTCCCAAAAGGATAAGTACTTTACATAGGTAGACAGGAAATGATAAATATTAATAGGAAACACATATTAATTGAAGGATAAATGATAAGGAGCAAATCCCCACTGTGTGATCACAAGCATCCTATGCCATCTCCAGAGGCCCCAGAGGTCCTGTCTGGGACAGGCAGCTTTCTGAGAGGACCTGCAGGAGACCAGAGCCCTCTGGAAGCTGCAGGTGGAACTTGGGAAGAGGGTCTCAGGGCAGTAACTACCAACTGTTGTCTTGGTCCCTGTAGCTGCAGTCCAACCCAACGCACTCAATGCCCGCCAGACAAGTCAGTGGATCCCTGGGGGTGACCCAGCACTGAAATGGCCACTGGGAAGCCAAGAAACTCTGATTTATTCTCAATAAACACAAACATCCATGAACCATTGTGGGTCATTGGTGTCAAGCTCAAGCTCAACCTGAAAGACTCAAGTATGGGTCACCGTCACTGTAGTGAAACCCACCACAGTGGGAAAAGATTCCCACCAAACTATGAACATTAAAAAGGAACAGTGTGGAAAGATCCATCAGGTCAGTTCTCAGATGAAGGGTATGTAAAATTTATCTGCTACAGAGGCAGAGAGCAAAAGGCATTGGATTGTAACTCAAAGAACAAACAGTGGTCTGTGAGCTAATGCAAACACTGTCAGAGTGAAAGACACTGGTTTATGACATAACGTGAGGAAGAAAGAAGTTGTGTCCCTCAAGGGTCGTCCCTTGAAATGGAGGCTCTTCAACATCTGATCAGTGACACAAGATGATTGCATCGATGCACCCTCGCAAGTTTGAAAAGGACCACCAAGCTGAGCAGTGGCAGTCCGACCATTGGGGAAGGGAACCTTCCCGAGGGACCGGACAGGCTGGAGAAGTGGGGACCAATGTGAACCCGAAAGAGGTTTCCAACCTAAGTGCAAGGGGCTGCATTTGGCTGGGCAATGCAAGGTGGTTTTACAGACTGGGCAAAAAACGGCTTGAGGGAGCCCTGCGGAGAAGGACTTGGGGGTCCTTTGGGGGATGAAAGGCTGGACTGACCAGGAGTGTGCGCTTGCCAGCCCGGAAGGCCAATGTTGTTCTGGGCTGCATTAAAAGGGGGTGGCCAGCAGGGTTAGGGAGGTGATTTCCCCTTCTACTCACTCTTGGTGGGGCCCCCATCTTGCCGTAGTGACCATTCCTGGGCCCCCAGTACAGGGCCCTTGAGGCGGGTTCCAAGGAGGGCCACTAAGAGGTCAGAGGGCTGGAGCACCTTCCCGGATGTGGAAAGGTTGAGGAAACTGGGTTGTTTAGCTTGGGAAGAGAAGGCTGCCGGGAGACCTCATTGTGGCCTTCCAGTACTTGAAGGGACCAATAAACAGGAGGGAGAACGGCTGTGTACGAGGGTGGGAATGGTGATAACAAGGGGAAAATGATTTTAAAACTCAGATTGGGGAGGTTTAAGTTAGATATTAAAATTTTTTCACTCAGGGGGTGGTTGAGGCCCGGACCAGGTTGCCCAAGGAGGTAGTAGATGCCTTTTCCCTTGGGGCCATTCAAGGACCCGGCTGGATGGCCCAATTGGTCTGGGGTTGGTTCCCCCCCTGGAAGGGGGTTGGGAAACCAGATGACCTTTGGATCCCTTTTCCAAAAACCATTCCCTGATTCTGGTAAACATAGGCTGTTACAGAAAAGGCGCGGAGTCAATTTGTTGAGCCAGATGAGAAGGCCGATCCCTGCCTGAAAATTGTCCAGTTCATTTCCTCAGGGCATCCTTTGAGCTCCTGGTTCCTCATGCTGTAATGAGGGGGTTCAGGCTGGAGGAACCACTGAGTACAGAACTGCCACCACCAATCCAGGGATGGGGAGGAGATTGGAGGGGGGCTTCAGGTGGGCAAAAAGGCCAGTGCTGAAAAAGGGAGACCACAGCCAGGTGAGGGAGGCACGTGGAAAAGGCTTTGTGCCGTCCCTTCCCAGAGGGGATCCTCACAAGGCCCTGAAAATCTGCACATAGGACACAACAATAAAAACAAAACACAAAAAAAAAAGGAACCAAAAAAAAAGCCCAACTTCCCTGAGGTAATCTGATTTTGAGCAGGAGAGCTTGAGGACTGGGGGAATCTCACAAAGAAGGCCACAGCATTTCCTTGGCAGAGAGGAAGGAAAAGGTATTGGCAGTTGTGCAGGAAAGCATTGAGAAACCCAGTGCCCCAGGCAGCTGCTGCCCATGGGGAAAAGCTCTCCCGCCCATCAAGGGTCCCTAGGCAGGGGTTTGCAGATGGGGCAAATTTAGCGGAATAGGCCTGATTGGTTGAAAGCAAAATTGCCGAAATTAAAAAGGAAAGAAAAAGACCTGTGCAGCACATCCCCATAGGAGATGCCCCTGGTTGTCCCAAGGGAATTGGCCATGGATTTTGGGGAAGTGGTGGAGATGGACCCAAGGTCGAGGAGGGCGAGGTTGAGGAGGAAAGAAGTACATGGGGGTGTTGGAGGGGGGCGGGGGGGGGGGGGGTGGTTCCAGGACGGGTGGTGGCTTGATGAGGCCGTTGGCCCAGGAGGGCAGCCAGGTAGATGCCCAGGAAGAACCAAAGTGCAAGAGCTGCAGCCCCCGCGTGTCTGCGAATGCCAGGAGGAGGAAATCGGGAAGGAGCTGCTGTTGGGCACTGTATTTCCTGATCCGGTTCCCTGCCGGCAGAGTGCAGAAGACAATGGAAAGTCAAGACCATTTCTCAGGAGACCACTCCTGCTACACTAAAACGTTTTCTTTCCCTTTGGAAAATGTTCATTTGCTCCATAACTTTTATTATTTTCCTGAGCTTCACCAACCCTTAAGAAGGAAGAAGCTTAAGATGTCCTACTTTCCCCATTTCCTAATCATATTCCAATTCCCGGGATAAATTTCCCTCTTTTGAGAAGTTCCATGTCACGGATCTTTATCCTGTTGGCATTCAGAAAGTTGCCAAAACCCAAACCTCTTCCCTTAAATTTTTTGTTAGGAAACTGGCCTTATTGCAGGATAAGTGCATTATTCCATGTCGGCAGAGAATTTTGGGTAATTTCCAGCTGGTGCTGTCTTCTGGGAGGTGGTGGCTGTAAGCCCTTTTGGAAAATTTACATATGACAGCAGATTGAGGAAAGTAAATTCAGGATTCTCAGAGATAATGTTCATTGTTTTCCCAGTCCTTTCAATATTTCTGCCTCCAACTTTTCCCCCTTCCCTAAGAAAAAGTAAAGGAAAATCCCTGCCTCATCTCCCCTCTCCCAAAGTGTCCTTGGAAACACCCTGTGATGCTGTGTAGCCATAATCCCCCTGCCCCAGGCAGCAGCTGTGTCAGCAGAAGGCCCCTGCCCTGCCCTGCCCTGCCCTGCCCTGCTGGGGGGCTCCTTCCCCCCACACGTCTCCCCACAGCGCCCTGGGCAGCTCCCCGGGCAGGCTGAGTGCTGATGCTTAAATGTGAGTGTGAGTGCGGAGGTGAGGCTGAGGGCGGACCCTGGCAGGCGGCAGAGTCCCTGCCCCCGCACACAGCCCCTGGGGCCCACAGCAGGACCTGCTCTCAGCAGCCCTGGGGCATCCGGTGCAGCCCCGGCGCACACCTTCAGCCATCCTGGGACCCGCAGCCCTCAGGGCTTTGCTCTGATGCGCCGCACAGAAGCCCTCAGCGGAGCAGGTCTTTTTCCATTATAAAGGGACACAGAGGTCTGCATCCTGATCTCAACGGGATGCCCCTGATTTAGTGACCCTCCAGTTAAAAGCAGCTGCTTGCCCCAGCCAAGGACTTACCTTCTCAAGGGTTTGAGAAATTGCTCCTTCAGTGAGCTCACAGCCACTAACCTACAACAGGATAGAAGCCTCTTTCTTCCTCTCCTTCACCTGCAGATTGTGTCCCCCAGCCCTGCAGCGTTGCTGCCACAGGGTGGGGTCCTGACACAGGTTTCTTTCTGTTGCAGTGCTGCCCACTTGTAGGAGCCTCCCTGTTGTCTAAGGGAGCCCAGACTAGCTCCGCATCCGAGGATTTGGATTTTCCTTAGCACTGAAATGGCCACTGGAAAGCCAAGAAACTCTGATTTGTTCTCAATAAACACAGACATCCATGAACCATTTTGGGTCATCGGTGTCAAACTCTGCCCGAAAGTCTCAAGTATAGGTCACAGTCACTGCGGTGAAACCCATCACAGTGGGAAAACGTCCCCACCAAACTATGGACATTAAAAAGAACAGTGTGGAAGATCCATCAGGTCAGTCCTCAGATGAGTAAAAATTTATCTGCTACAGAGGCGGAGAGCAAAAGGCATTGGATTGTGACTCAAAGAACTAAAAGAGGTCTAATTCATTTAATCCATGAGCTAATGCAAACACTGTCAGAGTGAAGGACACTGGTTTATGACATAACATGAGGAAGAAAGAAGGTGGTGTCCCTCAAGGGTCAGTCTTGACATGGATGCTCTTCAACATCTTCATCAATGACACAGATGATGGCATCGAGTGCACCCTCAGCAAGTTTGAAAATGACACCAAGCTGAGCGGTGCAGTCGATCCATTGGAGGGAAGGGAAGCTATCCAGAGGGACCTGGACAGGCTGGAGAAGTGGGACCATGTGAACCGAAAGAGGTTCAACAAGGCTAAGTGCAAGGTGCTGCACTTTGGCTGGAGCAATGCAAGGTGTTTATACAGACTGGGCGGAGAACCGCTTGAGAGCAGCCCTGCGGAGAAGGACTTGGGGGTCCTGGTGGATGAGAAGCTGGACATGAGCCAGCAGTGTGCGCTTGCAGCCCAGAAGGCCAACTGTGTTCTGGGCTGCATTAAAAGGGGGTGGTCATCAGGGAGAGGGAGGTGATTGTCCCCCTCTGTTCAGCTGTTCTGAGGCCCCATCTGCAGTGCTGTGTCCAGGCCTGGGGCTCCCAGTACAGGAAGGACGTGGAGTTGTTGGGGTGGGTCCTGAGGAGGGCCACTAAGATGATCAGAGGGCTGGAGCACCTCTCGTATGTGGAAAGGTTGAGGGAGCTGGGATTGTTTAGCTTGGAGAAGAGAAGGCTGCAGGGAGACCTCATTGTGGCCTTCCAGTACTTGAAGGGAGCATATAAACAGGAGGGAGAACGGCTGTGTACGAGGGTGGATGGTGATAGGACAAGGGGCAATGGTTTTAAACTGAGACTGGGGAGGTTTAGGTTAGATATTAAAAGGAAGTTTTTCACTCAGAGGGTGGTGAGGCTCTGGGACAGGTTGCCCAAGGAGGTAGTAGATGCCCCATCCCTGGAGGCATTCAAGGCCAGGCTGGATGTGGCTCAGGGCAGCCTGGTCTGGTGGTTGCCAACCCTGCCTGTGGCAGGGGGGTTGAGACCAGATGATCATTGTGATCCTTTTCAATACAAGCCATTCAATGATTCTGTGATAACATAGGCACGTTACGGAAAAGACTGCGAGTCATTTGTTGAGACAGATGAGAAGACGATCCCTGCTGAAATTTGTCCACAACATCATTTTCCTCACTGCATCCTTGAGCTCCTGGTTCCTCATGCTGTAGATGAGGGGGTTCAGTGCTGGAGGCACCACCGAGTACAGAAATGACACCACCAGGTCCAGGGATGGGGAGGAGATGGAGGGGGGCTTCAGGTAGGCCAAAAAGTCAGTGCTGACAAAGAGGGAGACCACGGCCAGGTGAGGGAGGCACGTGGAGAAGGCTTTGTGCCGTCCCTGCTCAGAGGGCATCCTCAGCACAGCCCTGAAGATCTGCACATACGACACAACAATGAATATAAAACACCCAAATAGGACAAGAACACTAACCACAATAAATCCAGTTTCCCTGTGGTAGCCTGATTCTGAGCAGGAGAGCTTGAGAATCTGAGGGATTTCACAGAAGAACTGATCCACAGCATTGCCATGGCACAGTGGCTGAGAAAAGGTATTGGCAGTGTGCAGCAGGGAATAGAGAACCCCAGTGCCCCAGGCAGCTGCTGCCATGCTGGCACAAGCTCTGCTGTCCATCAAGGTCCCGTAGTGCAGGGGCTTGCAGATGGCAACGTAGCGGTCATAGGACATGATGGTGAGAATGCAATACTCTGCCGAAAATAAAACCAGAAAGAAAAAGACCTGTGCAGCACATCCAGCATAGGAGATGTGCCTGGTGTCCCAGAGGACATTGGCCATGGCTTTGGGGAGAGTGGTGGAGATGCAGCCCAGGTCGAGGAGGGCGAGGTTGAGGAGGAAGAAGTACATGGGGGTGTGCAGGCGGTGGTGGCAGGCTACGGCTGTGCTGATGAGGCCGTTGCCCAGGAGGGCAGCCAGGTAGATGCCCAGCAAGAGCCAGAAGTGCAGGAGCTGCAGCTGCCGCGTGTCTGCCAATGCCAGCAGGAGGAACTCGCTGATGGAGCTGCTGTTGGGCATCTGTATTTCCTGATCTCAGAGTCCTGCGCAGAGTGCAGAAGACAATGGAATGTCAAGACCATTCTCAGAGACACTCCTGCTACACTATGAAAGTTTTCTTTCTCTTTGGAAAATGTTAATTTAGCGCCATAACTTGAATTTATTTTCCTGAGCTTCACCATCCCTTAAGAAGTAGAAGCTTAATGATGTCCTACTTTCCTCTCATTTCCTAATCATATCCCAATCTCCTGGATATATTCCTCTTTTGAGCAATTTCCATGTCACATATCTTTATCCTGTTGGCATTCAGAGTGCCAAACCCAAACTCTCTGCACTTAAATTTTTGTTAGAGAAAGCTGCCTGATTGCAGGATAAGTGCATTATTCATGTCCGCAGAGAATTTCGGTAATTTCAGCTGGTGCTGTTTTGGGAGGTGAGTGGCTGAAAGCACTTTTGGAAATTGTACATATAACAGCAGATTGAGAAAGGTACAATTCAGGATTCTCAGAGATGTGTTCATTGTTCCCAGCTCCTTTCATATTTCTGCCTCCAACTTTTCCCCTTCCCTAAGAAAAAGAAAAGGAAAATCCCTGCCTCATCTCCCCTCTCGCAAAGTGCCCTTGGAAACACCCTGTGGTGCTGTGTAGCCATAATCCCCCTGCCCCAGGCAGCAGCTGTGTCAGCAGTAGGCCCCTGCCCTGCCCTACCAGGGGACTCTCTCCCTCCACACGTCTCCCCGCAGCCCCCTGGGCAGCTCCCGGGCAGGCTGAGTGCTGAGTGCTGAGTGCTGAGTGCTGAGTGCAGAGCCTGGCAGGCGGCAGAGTCCCTGCCCCGGCACACAGCCCCTGGGGCACAGCAGGGACCTGCTCTGCAGGACAGCCCTGGGCACCTGGCTGCAGCCCCGGCTGCACAGCCTGCAGCCGTCCTGGGACACACAGCCCTCAGGGCTGTGCTGTGATGCTGCAGCACAGAAGCCCTCAGCTGGAGCAGATCTATTTCCATGATAAAGACACAGAGTGTCTGCATCCTGATCTGCAGTGGGATGCCCCTGATTTAGTGATCTCTCCAGTAAAAGCAGCTGCATTGCCAGCAGCCAGAGACTTACCTTGTCAAGGGCTGTGAGAAATGCTTCTTCAGTGAGCTCACAGCCTACTAACCTGCATCTCTTTCTCTAGATAGAAGAAAGCTCTCTTTCTTCTATCCTGTCACCTGCAGATCGTGTCCCCAGCCCTGCTGTGTGCTGCACAGGTGCTAGTCCTGGACACAGCTGTCTCTCTGGTGCACAGCCCACTTGTATGAGCTCCCTGTGTCCCAGGAGTCCATACTAGCTCAGCATCCGAGAATGTGATTTCCTTCTCTCCCTGGAGATTTCCATGGCCCTCCTGAGCTGACAGCTACTGCAAAGAAGCAGGGTCATCACTGTAAACATACTTCAAAGTCAGCTCAAATAATCAACACACGCACTTGATTTCAGAAGCACGATTGTTCCTACTAAAAGAAATTTTTCCATTAGAGAAAGGAATGGGAAATCTGGAAACCTCCACTCATGACCTGTAAGTGCAGTCATAACATTACAGAGTCATGGAAAGGCTTAGGTTGGAGGGGACTTGAAAGTTCACTTAGTTCTAATCCCCCAGCCATGGGCAGCATTGCCAAACACCAGATCAGACTGCCCAGCATCTCATCCATTCTAACCTTGAATGCCTCCAGGGATGGATCATCACAACCTCTTTTGGCAACATTTTCCAGTGCCTGTGTGTAAAAAATATTTTTTAACATTTAACATTTAAGCATTAAACATTTAAAAAACTTTTTTAACATTTAACCTCAGTCTCCCCTTTTTAATTTAATGCCATTTCCCTTTGTTCTGATTCTATCAGGCCACCCACCCTAACACTAGGTTTAGGCATCTCACCCTCAAATGGAAACCCTGGGGTTGAGATTGGATCAGTTCCTCACAGAACCATGGGACCCAGAG
Source organism: Lophura nycthemera (assembly GCA_021292215.1). Taxonomy (NCBI): domain Eukaryota; kingdom Metazoa; phylum Chordata; class Aves; order Galliformes; family Phasianidae; genus Lophura; species Lophura nycthemera. The sequence continues at coordinate 1,382 of JADANK010001158.1, read as the reverse complement.
TCCTTTTAGCAGAGTTCAGATGTGCACAGTGAGGTGTCTGTGTGTGAGCCCCTCAGCTGAATCCTTGCTCTTTATTCAACCGGGACTGCCTGCTCACACACAGAACCATGAGACCAAGGTCCTGGGGTGATCCTAGCTGGGTTGCTTGTGCTTGTAACGTGGGGAAACGTGGACAGACAGCTCCTTCCGGGCATCACTGAGGGCCAGAAGGGAGGTTTCTGGCCATCCTAAATGCCACCACAGCCCTGCTTGGGGCACCCATTGCCTTTTGCACCTGTCCCCATGCAGCATGTTGTGTATTCTGCTGACCAAAGGAGAGCCACAACAGAAGAGCCAGACTTCCTCTCTGCTCCATCTGTGGCTACCTGGGTTCCCAGATGACAGGAAACTGGCCAAAGTTCCAGTTTTTTAAAACGAAAGAAAACATAGGTAATTACAGAGCTGTCAGTCTCTCTTAAATACCTGGCATAAACATGAAAAAATGATGCTGGGAGTTACTGAGAAACACCTGAAGGACAATTCTGTCACTGGTCACAGCCAGCACAAGTTCATGAGGGGAAGGTCTTATTAAACTTAATGTCCTTTTGTGACAAGGTCACACATCTAGTTGACCAAGGGAAGCCAGTTGAGGTTATCCTTGAGGATTTCAGTGGAGCTTTTGGTACTCTTTCATAGATAATTCTTCTGGACAAATTTTCCTGCACTGGGCTAGACAGAAACATAATCTAATGGGTGAGCGGTTGGCCAATGGGTCTGGCTCTAAAGGGTTACATTAAATGAGGTTCCATCAGGCTGGTGGATGTTCACTAGCAGGGTTCCCCAGGGCTCCATTTGAGGGCCACTTCTCTATAATTTTTGCATCAATGACTTGCATGTAGGACTAGAAGATGTTTCGAGTACATTTGCTGATGATACCAAGCTGGGTACAGCTGTTTCCTCCACTGAGGGTAGCGAAGACTTTCAACGTGATGTGGACAAAAAAGAACGGGAAACATAAAAACTCCTGAAGTTAACAGAAAAAGTAGCAGACTCCCGCACCTGGGGTTGGTCAACCTGGACATAACACCGCTGGGAAATGGGACCGGCGAGCAGTCCCGCGAAAGGGACGGGGGCCTGGCCAACCAAATGGAACGTGAGTCAGATGTGCCCAGCAGCCAGGAAGGCCAACGTCCCCTGGGTGCATTGAGAGGGGCATTGCCAGCTGGGTGAGGAAAGGGATTGTCCCATTCTTGACTGCTGCAGCCTCACCGGAGCCTGGGAAACTTTGGGATTCGAATAGATAGGACATAAAACTATTGGAACCGTCCAAAGGAGGGCCCAGAACTGAAGATCTGAAGTTCAAAGTTTCATTTGGATTGACTGCTTTCAGACGGGGCCCTTCT
>JADANK010001140.1:0-27003 GCA_021292215.1 Lophura nycthemera | reverse complement strand
CCAGCCCCGGATCCCCATAGAGACCCAAAAAGACCCCCATAGAGCCCCATGGGACCCCTAGGGACCTGAGACCCATAGACCCATGAGCCCCACAGTCCCCAAGAACCGAAAAAAGACCCCATAGAGAGCCCATAGAGACCCCATAGGGACCCATAGGGACCCCATAAGACCCCCAGGGACCCATAGAGACCCATAGACCCCCTAAAAAACCCTAGGGGACCCCATAGAGACCCCAAAGCCCCGGGATCCCTAAACCCATAAAGACCCCATAGAGACCCCATAGGGATCCCATAAAGACTACATAGACACCCCATAGGGATCCCATAAAGACCCATAGAGACCCCAAAAAGACCCCATAGAGACCCCATAGGGACCCCAAAATAACCCCATAGAGACCCCATAGGGATCCCATAGAGAGCCCATAAAAACCCCATAGGGACCCCATAGAGACCCCATAAAGATCCCATAAAGACCCCATAGAGAGCCCATAGGGATCCCATAGACCCATAGAGCCCCACAGATCCCCATAGAGACCGAAAAAGACCCCATAGAGAGCCCATAGGGACCCATAGGACCCCATAGGGACCCCATAAAGACCCCATAGGGACCCATAGAGACCCCATAGAGACCCCATAAAAATCCCATAGGAACCCCATAGAGACCCCATAGAGACCCCATAGGGATCCCATAAAGACCCCGTAGGGACCCCATAGAGACCCCAAAAAGACCCCATAGAGACCCCATAAAGACTCCAAAAAGACCCCATAGAGATCCCATAGACTCCATAGGGACCCCATAGAGATCCCATGGAGACCCCATAGGGACCACATAAGACCCCATAGGGACCCCATAGAGACCCCATGGAGACCCCATAGGGACCCCATAGGGATCCCATAGAGACCCCAAAAAGATCCCATAGAGACCCCGTAGGGACCCCATAGGGACCCCATAGAGACCCCATAGGGATCCCATATGGATCCCATAGAGATCCTATAGAGACCCCATATGGATCCCATAGAGACCCGATAAAGACCCCAGAGAGACCCCATAAAAACCCCATAGGGACTCCATAGAGACCCATAGAGACCCTATAAAAACCCCATAGAAACCCCATAGAGACCCCACAGGGACCCCGTAAGGACCCATAGAGACCCCATGCAAACCCAAAGAACCCAATGACCCCATGACCCTCGACGACCCCTCGATCCCATTACCCTCAGATGACCCCATGACCCCCAATGACCCCAATGACCCCATGACCCCTCTGTGACCTCGTGACCTCTGACCTCATTCCCGATGATGTCGATGCAGTGCTGCACCCTATGACCCCCAATGACCCCACAGACCCCAACGACCGCAATGACCCCATGACCCCCGGTGACCCCATGACGCCAATGACCCCACAACCCCAAAGACCCCAATGACCCCATGACCCCTGATGCCCCCATGACCCCATTACCCCCAGATGACCCCATGACCTCCAATGACCCCATGACCCCAATGACCCCAATGACCCCAATGCCCCCGCAGCCTGCGATGACCCTGTGACCCCTCGGTGACCCCGTGACCTCTGACCTCATTGCCAATTGGATCAATGCAGTGCTGCAGCCCTATGACCCCCAATGACCCCATGACCCCGATGACCCCATGACCCCCGATGACCCTATGACCCCGTGACCCCCGATGACCCCATGACCCCATGACCGCCAGATGACACCATGACTGCCAATGACCCCACAACCCCAATGACCCCACAACCCCAATGACCTCACAACCCCAATGACCCCGATGACCCCTAATGACCCCATGACTCCCAATGACCCCTCCGACCCCAATGACCCCGTGACCCCCAATGACCCCAATGATGTCATGAGCCCCCATGACCCCCCATGCCCCCACAGCCCCTGTGGACCCTGTGACCCTGCTGTGACCCCTCGGTGACCCCGTCCCTGGACCTCCTGACCTCTGCATTTCCCAATGACATCAATGCAGATGCTGCACCCCAATGACCCCAATGACCCCGCAGCCCCCAATGCTCCCACAGCCCCCGATGACCCCGTGACCCCGTGACCCCTCGGTGACCCCGTGCCCTCTGACCTCATTCCCGATGACATCAATGCAGTGCTGCACCCCAATGACCCCAATGACCCCGCAGCCCCCAATGCCTCCACAGTCCCCGATGACCCCGTGACCCCGTGACCCCTCGGTGACCCCGTGACCTCTGACCTCGTTCCCGATGACGTCGACGCGGTGCTGGACCTGCGGCACCCACTGACGCAGCACAGCGAACAGCTGAGGGATGGAGGTCCGGGGGTCCTCCAGGATCTCCCGGCAGGCAGCGTCGCTGGGGTCAAAGAAGGTGAAGGCTGGGGGGTCAAAGGTCAAAGGTCACAGCTCACACAGGTCGCTCTTGCGATCCCACTGCCCAATGGTGGGGTCCCATCCCCCATTATGGGGTCCCAATCCTCATTATTGGGGTCACATCCCCCATTATTGGGGTCCCTGCTCCCATTATTGGGGTCCTCCCCACTTTGGGGTCCCATTTTGGGGTCCCACTCCCCACTATTGGGGTCCCACCCCCCATTCTTGGGGTCCCACTCCCCACTAAGGGATCCCTGTGTCAATTTTGGGGTCCCAATCTTCATTATTGGGGTCCCAGTCCCAATTATTGGATCCCTGTCCCCATTCTTGGGCTCCTCCCCACTTTGGGGTCCCATTTTGGGGTCCCACTCCCCATTATTGGGGTCCCACCCCCGATTATTGGGGTCCCACCCCCCATTCTTGGGGTCCCACTCCCCACTAAGGGATCCCTGTGTCAATTTGGGTTTTTTTTTTTTTTTTTTCCAAATGATCACCAATGGCACCCAATGGAACCAAGACACCCAATGACTGCAAACCGATGGCACCCAATGGAACCCAATGACACCCAATGGAACCCAATGATCAACCAGTGGCACCCAATGGAGTCCAATAGCACCCAATGGCACCCAACGGCACCCAATGGAACCCAACAGCACCCAATGATCAACCAATGGAATCCAATAGCACCCAATTACACCCAACAGCACCCAATGATCAACCAGTGGCACCCAATGGAACCCAACGGCATCCAGTGGCACCCAATGAAGTCCAATAGCACCCAATGGCACCCAATGATCAACCAGTAGCACCCAATGGAGTCCAACAGCACCCAATGGCACCCAACAGCACCCAATGGAACCCAACAGCACCCAATGGCACCCAATGGAACCCAACGGCACCCAATGGCACCCAATGGAACCCAGCGGCACCCAATGATCAACCAATGACACCCAATGATCAACCAATGGCACCCAATGATCAACCAATGGCACCCAATGGAGTCCAATAGTACCCAATGGCACCCAATGACACCCAACGACACCCAATGATCAACCAAAGGAACCCAACAGCACCCAATGATCAACCAATGGCACCCAATGGAACCCAGCGGCACCCAAAGATCAACCAATGACACCTAATGGAACCCAATGCCACCCAATGGAACCCAGTGGCACCCAATGATCACTCAATGACACCCAATGGAATCCAGTGGCACCCAAAGGCACCCAACGGCACCCAATGATCAACCAATGGCACCCAATGATCAACCAATGGCACTGGGGGGACACCCACCGGAGTCCAAATACGGCACCCAACCGGAGTCCACTATCACCCAACGAGTTTTGACACAATGGCACGCCCATATGGAATCGAAAGCACCCAGTGGAAACCCAACTGCACCCAATTGATCAAACTAATGGCATTGCAATAGCTCCCAATGGCACCCCAATGATCAAAACCAATGCACCCAATGGAGTCCATCGCACCCAGTGGAACCCAACGATCAAACCAATGGCACCAGTCGCACCAATGATCACCCAGTGACACCGCAACGCAATTCGTCAATGGATATCCACTAGCCCCCAATGGCCACCCAAAAAATCACCCAATGGCACCCAATGGCACCCATTGTCACCCAATGGCAAGACAGCACCCAACATCACCCAAGGGCACCCGCAAATGAGTTCATTACCAATGGCACCACCAATTAGAACCCAGTGGCACCCAATAATGCAACCAATGGAATCCACTGATCAACCAATGGCACCAATGGAATCCCATAGCACCAATGATCACCAAGTTGAAAACCTAACGCACCCACTGCATTCAAACTAATGTCCACCCAGAGAGCACCCAATTGAGCATATCAACCCAAATGACACACCAATGGACTATCCCAATGGCACCAATTGCCCCCAATAATCAACATTCACCCCAACTGTAATCAACTTCCACCCTAATGGAGAGTTCCATATGCGCCACCCACTGGCTATAGTCCAACAGCACCCAATGGAGTCCCATGAGCACCCAAAGATCAACTTAAATCACACCCAGAGAAATCTAATAGCACCCAGTGGTACACAATGACACCCAAATAATCACCCAACACCCAATGATTCACCGCGCAGCGGCACCCAATGGACACCCAACGGAACCGAGCGAATGGAAGCCCCTCACGGGCAACCCAATTGGAATTCCCAATGTGAATCCAATAGGCACCTCCAGTGACACCAGTGACATCCCACAAATCGGACTCCCAGAGGCACCCCGAGACCCAAATGAGTCCCCCCAATGACCCCAACGATTTCGCTCACTGATGGGCACCACAGATGGGAAGATCCAAGATAGGCACCGGTGACACCCAATGGCACCCAATAGGCACCCAATGGACTCCGAATTAGCACGCAGTGACACCCGTGACACCCAGAGTGACACCCAATGGCCACCCAATGGAATACAATAGCACCCCATGGCACCCATAGAATCCAATAGCACCCCTCCCCTTTGGATGGTCACGCATCCCGCCCATTATGGTTGACTAGGTTGACCAGTAGCCATTCTTGGCAGGTGACTTTCCCCACTAAGGGATCCCTGTAGCCAATTTGGGGTCAACACCCACAATTCTTGAGGCGAGAGTCCCCAAGCCCGCACGTTTTTGGTTCCAGTCCTCATTCGTGGGGTCCCAGCCCAATATTATTGGATCCCCTGTCCCCATTATTGGGGTCTTTCCCAGCGTTTGGTTGGTTCCCATTTTGGGCCCCAATCACCCTTATTGGGGTCCTTTGTCCCAGTTTGGTGGTTTATTCGTATGAGTAGATTAGTTCTTCATGAATGTTTCAGCTAAAACTCTACCCTATTTTTTAAGGTTTTCGCTTTCCACATTTTCTGTGTTAACCTATCACCGTATGTTTGTCTGTACGTATACATAAATGTTAACAACCAACCCTTTTTCCTACCCTAAGATAGTATAGGCGCGTCCCTGACAACTGTGCGCACCGGTTCCACACCGATACACCCTATTGTTTTGATGCGGGTACCATTTTGGGGTCCACCCCCCATTATTGGCGTGTCTCTACCAACTTTGCTTGGGGCACCATTTTGAGGGAGGGCGCCACATACCCCATTGTTGGGATCCCAGTCCTCCGCGTGGCGTCTCCACCCCCGCTTATTGGGGTCCCAGATACCCATTCGCAGGTCATCCCACTTTTGGCGGGTCCCATTTTGGTGGTCCCCACTCCCCCTTATTGGGGTCCCTGCACCCATTTATTGGCGGTCCCCCCCCCATTCCTGGCATGTCCGCTCACGCCCACTCACACGGCGCATTTCCCTGTGTGTACATTTGAAAGCGTAACATCCCCCATTCTTGGGGTCCCCGGTCCCATTATTGGAGTGGATACCCACACCTACCATTGTATATGTGGCGCGTACCGTCTCCACCTGTGGGTACCCATTTGGTTACCGCCTATCCCCCATTATTGGGGTCCCACCCCCTAGTATTGGAGAGGTCCCACTCCCCCTAATGGGTCCCAGTTGCCACTTTTTGTGGGTTGCCCCCATCCCATATTATTGGGATCCCCGTCCTCCAATTTTTGCCGGTCCCTAGTCCCCATTTTAGGGGCTCTCTCACACCCGTCCCTATCGCAATTGGGCTAGTTACCCCCACTCGTAGTATCCTGTTTTAGTGGTGGTACCCATCCACATGGGGATGGTCCATTCACCTTCTTTATGTAGGCCCGTTGTCTCCTATATGGTCTTTCCCAATTCTCACCTTTTTTGGTGTGTCCCGCCCGTACCAATTTTGAGGTGCAACTCCCCCTATTGTCGGGTCCCATTCCCCGAGTTATTGCGACTCCGTGTCACACCATTCTTGTGATCGATCCTCTCCTCACCCACATGGTAGGTCGCCATTTGCGTCCCACTCGCCCATTAGCGTTGCGCTGTTACCCAACCGCCTCTACGCATTATCGGGTATGGGTCCAATCCCCCAGTATTAGCAGCCGTGTGCCGAATTATCTGGATTGCCTTTGCCCTGGGCACCGAGTTGCCCATTCGCCCATTATTTGGGAATCCCATTATCCCACTTTGACTCCCGGTCCTATCCCTATTAGTTGGTTTTCCCTACCACACTTTGGTTGCCCTGTGTCCCATTTTGGCCCAGCGAGATCCCATCCCCATATTTTTCGAAGGTCCCTGTCCTCGAGACATCGGGGTGCCCCACCGCTTTCGGTGGTTCACCACCTAGATATGGAGGGGCCCATCCCCCGATGCAGCTGGGGGACTCATTTCCGGATCTTGGGGTTCCCAATTTAAGTTCCCTATCTTTGGGGGTCGCATGCTATTGCGCGGTCCCCCCCATTACGCGAGTCGGTCTCTCACCCCCTCATTTGGTAGTCCCCCCCATTTAGGGTCCCGATTACTGGGGGCCCCTTTGCGGGCCCTCGCCACCATTTAGGGCCCATTTTGGGTGCCGCATTCTTTTGGGGTCACCGAGAAATATTGGGGGTCCCACCCCCATCTTCGCGGCGCAGCCATGTGGCCGTCGGGGGGGCTTGGCTGGTCCTCATTTACTGGCCAGTCCCCGCCCATGTGGGGCCGTCCCCCCCCAGCTAGTGGGGGTCCCCTCTTGTTATGGTCCCATCTGATTGGGTCCCACTTTATATGGGAGTCCCATTGTGGCAGAATCACATTATTGAGAGGGCTCCTCATTACCTTCAGTCCTCACTCGGCTTCCAAATAAATGTTGTATTAATGAAGCTGGCGGAGAGGGAAGAAACCTCCTGTTGATAGAAAAGGTGGATGAAGAAAAAGGTCCATTAGGGGGAACAATGGAAGTGTCCTGAATTCTGGAGGGGTCGCCCCACATTTTAGGGTCCCATTATTGGGGTGGGTCCCATTTGCGGACCTCCCCCATTTAGGCGTCCTCATTTGGGCTACTGTGTAAAAAAATTTTGTAGACACCAGTCTAGGGTCCCCCTTATTGGGGTGTCTTTCACCGCCGCCCCTTTGGGGCTCGGTCCCCACGGCACCCAAACTTGATGCGTGTGTGACATCCACTCGCACTATTGGCTCTCGGTTCTTGTCGCCACCATATGTGTCTGTGGTAAACGAATTGTGGTCGCCATCTTTGTATAGCCTTGTCGCCCATTTGAGGTCCCCCATTTGGGTAGTACGCCCCCCATTTAGGTGCCCAGTTATTGGTGTAGAGGTCCTACCATTGGAGAGAGTCCCATTATTAGTGCGCTCCCATTTGGGGTTTTCCCCCCCAGCATGGAGGGAACACTGCAGCTCTTCATTTAGCGTGGTCCGCCGATGTAATCTGGGAAGGTCCCCAGCACCGGGAAAATGAAACATTACAACCACGTTCCCATTATTGGTGGTAGGAGGAGGATCACTCATCTGGGATCCCCCCCATTTGGGTCCCCCATCGTCAATTTAGGGTTCCACTAGCCGATTGGCGGGTACGCTACTGAAATGAGAAAGGGTCCATAATTGGGGTCCCATTTGAGGACACCCCCCATTTAAGTTCCCATTTAGGGTCCCATCTTTGGGGTTCCATTATTGGGGTCCCCCCCCCATTTGGGGTCCCCCCCCATTTAGGATCCCATTATTGGCGTCCCACCATTGGGGTCCCATTATTGGGGTCCCATTTGGTGGGGTGTGCGTGTCTCCCCCTCCATTTAGGGTCCCATTATTGGGTGGTCACTTGAGGGACCCCCCGGTGGGGTACCCAATTTGGTGACTGGGGTCACCATTGGGGAGCGGTCCCATCTTTGGGGTCCGATTATTGGGGTCCCCCCCCCATTTAGGGTCCCATTATTGGGGTCCCCCCACATTTATGGTGTCGCCCCCCCATTTAGGGTCCCATTTGGGGTCCCATCTTTGGGGTCCCATTATTGGGGTCCCCCCCCATTTGGGGCCCCCCCCCATTTAGGGTCCCATTATTGGGGTCCCATTTGGGGTCCCCCCCATTTGGGGTCCCCCCCCATTTAGGGTCCCATTACTGGGGTCCCATTTAGGGTCCCATTTTTGGGGTCCCATTTGGGGTCTCACCGTAGTCCTTTGGCAGTGGGGCGGGGGGCTTCCGGAAATGTAGCCACCACGGTTTGCGGGCAGGCGGTATTCCTGGGGGGGGCGGAGGGGGGGGCGGGGTTTGGGAAGCCCACCCCCTCGGGTTGGAGGGCTCCGAACGGCGCTCCTGAGTCATGGCGGCCTGAGGGACAACAGGCTCGGAAGTTAGAACGGACGGGAGCGGGGGGCGACGCTGGAAGCGGGGGGATGGACAAGAAGTCGCGCGGGAAGGAAAGGTGGAAGCGCGGGTGTGGCACGGAGGGGAAAGACCTGGCGTGGATGCGAACGTCGGGGGCTCGGGCGTGTTGACGTGGGCCTTCGACTTATATGGGATGGGGGGGGGGAGCTATGGGGTGGGATTTGGGGAGGGGTGAGGTAATTGGGCTTGGGATTGGGTTGGGTGAGATGTATGGGATTGCGGGTAAACTAGCATGGATTGGGATTGGGATTGGATGGGATGTATGGTGAGATAATGGGATTGGGTATTGGGATTGGTATATTGGGATTGAGAATTGGGAATTGGGTTTGGGATTGGGTTGGAGGTGAGATATCTGGCGATTTGGGACTTGGGGTAAAACCCTGGGATTGGGAATTGGTATAGGGAGGTAGGGATTCGGTGAAGAATCTATGGGCGCATTGGGATTGCATGGGGTGAGGTATATGGGATTGGGCGGTGAGGATAGTAATGGGACTTGACGTGGATTGGATTGATTGCCATGAGGATGGTTGGGTTGGGATGGGATGGGGTTGGGATGGGATGGGGATGGGATTGGGATTGGGATGAGATATATGGGATTGGGATTGGGATTGGGATCAGGATTGGAATTGGGGTGAGATATATGGGATTGGGATTGGGATTGGGATGTGATATATGGGATTGGGATTGTAATAAGGATTGGGGTGAGATATATGGGATTGGGATTAGGGAGAGATATATGGGATTGGGATTGGGGTTGGGATTGGGATTGGGGTGAGATATATGGGATTGGGATTGGGATCAGGGTTGGGATGATATGGGATTGGGGTGAGAATATGGGATTGGTGTTGGGACGATACAGGATTGGGGTGAGATATATGGGATTGGGATTGGGATGAGATATATGGGATCGGGGTGAGATATATGGGATGAGGTGTTGAGGACGATTTGGACTTGGGTTGGGGTTGGGATGATTGAAATATCTGGGGTATGCGGGTGAGAGATATGGGATTGGGATTGGGAATGGGATTGGGATTGGGATTGGGGTTGGGATTGGGGTTGGGATGAGAGATATGGGATTGGGATGAGATATTTGGGATGTGGTGGAATTGGGCTGATTTGGGTTAGGGTAAAATATTATATGGGCTGGGCTGGGGTAGATATCTTGGTTCATGCGCGCGAGCTGCGAGCATTGGGATTGGGATTGGGCGTTCGGGTTGGGAATTGTGTTGGGATGGAGAGATATGGGGTTATTGGGGTGAATATATGGCGATGGCGGGTTGGGGTATGGGATGATGACATATGGGTTGGGCTGGGATTGGGGTGCGAGCTGCGACGATTGGGATGGCTTAGGCTTAAGATGTGGGATGTGGGATGTGGGATGTGGGCTATGGGATATGGAATATGGGATATGGGATGTGGGATATGGGATGTGGGATATGGGATGTGGGATGTGGGATGTGGGATATGGGATATGGGATGGGGATGGGGATATGGGATGAATATGGGATAGGGGATATGGGATATGGGGTGTGGGATATGGGATATGGGATATGGGATATGGGATATGGGATATGGGATATGGGATATGGGATATGGGATATGGGATATGGGATATGGGATATGGGATATGGGATATGGGATATGGGATATGGGATATGGGATATGGGATATGGGATATGGGATATGGGATATGGGATATGGGATATGGGATATGGGATATGGGATATGGGATATGGGATATGGGATATGGGATATGGGATGTGGAATATGGGATATGGGATGTGGGATGTGGGATATGGGATGTGGGATGTGGGATATGGGATGTGGGATGTGGGATATGGGATGTGGGATGTGGGATATGGGATGTGGGATGTGGGATATGGGATGTGGGATGTGGGATATGGGATGTGGGATGTGGGATGTGGGATGTGGGATGTGGGATTGGGATTGGGATGTGGGATTGGGATATGGGATGTGGGATGTAGGATATGGGATGTGGGATGTGGGATATGGGATTGGGATTGGGATATGGGATTGGGATTGGGATATGGGATTGGGATTGGGATATGGGATGTGGGATGTGGGATGTGGGATGTGGGATGGATTTGGGATGATAATCGGGTTGGGATAAGAATATGGGGTGGCTGTGGGATCTCTATGGGATCTCTATAGGATATCTATGGGGTGGCTATGGGGTCTCTATGGGGTGGCTATAGGATCTCTATGGGATGGCTATGGGGTGGCTATGGGGTATCTGGAGGTGGCTATGGGATCGCTATGGGGTGACTATGGGATCTCTATGGGATGACTATGGGATATCTATGGGATCTCTATGGGGTGGCTATGTGAGTTCTATAGGATGGCTATGGGGTGGCTATGGGGTCTCTATGGGATGGTATGGGATCTCTATGGGATGGCTATGGGGGTGGTGGCTCTGGGATCTCTACTATGGGCGGCGCCTATGGGGTGGTGCCTATGGGATCTCTAGATGGGGAAGACAGAGGTGGCTATGGAAGGTGTGCTATAGGGGGTCTATGGCTTGCTTATGGGATCTCGATGGATGGCTATGGTTTGGGTCTCTATGGTTGTTATGCTTATGGATCTCTATAGGATGGCTATGGGGTAGTGGCTTTGGATGGCATGGGATCTCTATAAGATGGCTATGGGGTGGCTATGGGGTCTCTTAGGGAGGTTATGGGACTCTCTGTAGGATGACTATGGGATATTTGGGATCTCTATGGGATGATATGGGATATTCATATGGTGTTCGTATGGAAGGTGTTATGTGATATCTAGTAGTACTTGACTATGGGGTGGCTATGGGATCTCTATGGGGTGGCTATGGGATATCTATGGGGTGGCTATGGGATGGCTATAGAGTGGCTATGGGGTCTCTATGGGATGGTATGGGATCTCTATAGGATGACTATGGGATATCTATGGGATCTTTATGGGGTGGCTATGGGATCTCTATGGGGTGGCTATGGGATCTGGGATGTGGGATGTGGGATGTGGGATGTGGGATGTGGGATGTGGGATGTGGGATGTGGGATCTGGGATGTGGGATGTGGGATGGATTTGGGATCATAATGGGTTGGGATAAGAATATGGGGTGGCTGTGGGATCTCTATGGGATCTCAATGGGGGTAGCTATGGGATCTCTATGGGGTGGCTATGGGATATCTGTGAGGGGGCTATGGGGTGGCTATGGGATGGCTATGGAATCTCTATGGGATGGCTATGGGGTGGCTATGGGATCTCTGCAGGGTGTCTATAGGGGTACCTGTGGGATCTCTATGGGATGGTATGGGATCTCTATGGGATGACTATGGGATATCTATGGGGTGACTATGGGGTGGCTATGGGGTCTCTATGGGATGGCTATGGGGTCTCTATAGGATGGCTATGGGGTGGCTATGGGATCTCTGCAGGGTGTCTATAGGGGTGCCTGTGGGATCTCTATGGGATGGCTATGGGATCTCTATGGGGTGGCTATGGGATCTCTATAGGATGGCTATAGGATGGCTATAGAGTGGCTATGGGGTCTCTATGGGATGGTATGGGATCTCTATAGGATGGCTATGGGAGTGGCTATGGGGTGGCTATGGGGTCTCTATGGGATGGTATGGGATCTCTGTAGGATGACTATGGGATATCTGGGATCTCTATGGGATGGCTACGGGGGTTCTATGGGATGGATGGGATCTCTATGGGATGACTATGGGATATCTATGGGATCTCTATGGGATGACTATGGGATATCTATGGGATCTCTATGGGGTGGCTATGGGATCTCTATGGGATGGCTATAGAGTGGCTATGGGGTCTCTATGGGATGGTATGGGATCTCTACGGGATGACTATGGGATATCTATAGGATGGCTATGGGGTGGCTATGGGATGACTATGGGATCTCTATGGGATGTCTATGAGTTCTATAGAATGGCAATGGGGTGGCTATAGGGTCTCTATGGGATGGCTATGGGGTGGCTATAGGGTCTCTATGGGATGGCTATAGGATCTCTATAGGATGGCTATGGGGTGGCTATAGGGTCTCTATGGGATGGCTATGGGATCTCTATAGGATGGCTATGGGGTCTCTATGGGATAACTATGGGATCTCTATGGGATGGCTATGGGGTGGCTATGGGGTCTCTATGGGATGGCTATGGGATCTCTATGGGATGGCTATGGGGTGGCTATGGGGTCTCTATGGGATGGTTATGGGGTGGCTATGGGATCTCTATAGGATGGCTATGGGGTCTCTATGGGATAACTATGGGATCTCTATGGGATAGCTATGGGGTGGCTATGGGATCTCTATAGGATGGCTATGGGGTGGCTATGGGATCTCTATGGGATCTCTATGGGATCTCAATGGGCTGGGCGTGGATTTGGGACGGATCCCGCCCTGTTTTCCCCCATTACCGCATTGGGGCCGTTCCCCCCCCCACCTCAAACCCCCCCCCATCCCATCATCCCCCAATCCCCCCATTCCCACCCCATAACCGCCCCATAACCGCCCCATAAGCCGTTCGGTACCTGCGGGGCTCGGCCGTGCTGGTTTGATGGAGGGGGGGGGGGGGGGGGGCGGGGGGGGGGCGGGGGGAGGAGGGGCGGAGCTGCGCGCATGCGCAGTGCGGGCAGTGATGGAGAACGGGGGGGGATGGAGGTTATATGGGATTGGGGGGGGTATGGGGGGGATATGGGATTATAGGGGGAATATGTGGGGCTGTGTGGGGCTGGGGGGGGATATGTGGGGCTGGGATTAATGGGGGGGCTATGGGGGGGTCTATAGGGGGGCTATGGGGCTATAGGGGCTAGGGGGATTTAGGGTTGGGATATGGGGGGATGCGGGGGGCTATGGGGATTTGGATATATGGGGGCTGGGGGGGCTGTGGGGATATAGGGGGTTATAGGGGCATATGGGGTTTTGTTTGGGGGGAGTTTAGGGGTGGGAATTTATGGGGGAATATGGGATATGTGGGATCCGGGAGGGGGGATATGGGGTGGATTATAGGGGGCTATATGGGGCCCTGGGGGGATTTAGTGTGGGATATGGGGGGGATATGGGGTGATGTGGGGGGGGGGATATGGGGGTCCCTGGGGGGGGTTGGGGGGGATTTAGGGGCGATTTGGGGGGTTTGGGCTACCCTGGGGCTGGCGGGGGGCTTTAGGTGATGAAAAATAGGGGGGATATGGGGCATTTATGGGGCTGAGCCTAGTTTGTATGGGGGGCCTGGGGGAGATTTCGGTTGGGGATATGGGGGGGATATGTGTATATCTGGGTGCTGGGGGTGGGCTTTGAACCGAGAGAGCTGATAGGGGGCTTATGACCTACGGGGCGCGGGAGTGCGGGAGGATTAGGGTGGGATATAGGGGGAAAGAGGCTATATGGGATCTGGGGGGGGAATATGGGGTTGGCCTATAGGGGGCTAGGCTATATGGGCCTTGTGGGGATTTTCGGGTGGGATATGGGGGGTTAGATGGGGCTTTACAGGGGCTGGGGGGGGGACGTTATAGGGTGATGATACATAGGGGGGGCGCGGATATATTTATTTGTGATGGAATTTATGGGGCGCTATATGGGGGGTGGGGGGGATTTAGGGTCGGACTTATGGGGGATATGGGCGAGATATATGGGGCTGGGGGGGGCTTGGGGGGGAGTATATGGGGGTTATTATGGGTTTCAGGTGGGGGGGGAATTTTCATAAGGTGGGAGGGGATTTTAGGGTGGACAATATAGAGGGGATATTGAGGATATATGGGATCTGGTGGGGAGATATGGAGGTGGCTATAGGAGTGGCTCTATATGGGGATGGGGGGGAATTATGGTTGGGAATAGTGTGGGGATTATGGGAAGTTTATGGGGCTATATGCGAGTTATATGGGGAGTTGGGGGGGATTTAGGGTGGGGATATGGGGGGGGATATGTGGCTATATGGGCTGGGGGGGCTTTTAGGGTGAAAATCGTGGGGATATAGGAATTTATGGGGCTTCTATATGGGGGGGTGGGGGGGATAGGGTTGATCGGGGGGGATATGGGGATATATGGGCTGGGGGCGGGACTTGGGGGGGATATAGGGGGCTATATGAGGGCTGGGGGGGGATTTAAGGGTGGGATAGTAGGGGGGATATGGGGACTATGGGATCTGGGGGGGGATATGGGGTGGATATATGGGGATTATGGGGGGGGGGGGGCTATGAGATCTAGGGGCTATATGGGGCTATATGGGGCTGGGGGGAGGCTTTAGGGGGAAAAATGGGGGGGATATAGGGGGGGATATGGGACTTTATGGGTCTTCTAGGGGTCAGGGGGGATTTAGGGTGGGATATGGGGGGGGATTATGGGGCTATATGGGGCTGGGGGGGCTTTAGAGGAAAAATAGGGGGGGATATAGGGGGGATATGGGAATTTATGGGGTTATATGGGGTTAGGGTGGATTTAGGGGAAAATAGGGGGGATATGGGGATATAGGAAGCTATATAGGATCTTGGGGGGGATATAGGGGGGATATGGGAATTTATGGGGCTATATGGGGTCGGGGGAGTCACAGTGGTTTTGTGGTCACAGTGGTTTTGAGGCTGTGTTGCTTATAGGGTCACAGTGCTTATGGGGTTGTGTTGCTTATGGGGTCACAGTGCTTATGGGGTTGTGTTGCTTATGGGGTCGCAGCACTTATGGGGTTGTGTTGCTTATGGGGCCGCAGTGTTTTTGGGGTCACAGTGATTACAGGGCCACGCTGGTTTCAATCCTCCACCCTTTATTCAGCTGGGGGGGGGGGGCGTCCCCCAATCCCCCATAATGAGAAAATAAACCTTAATTACAAAAATAAGGGCTGCCCCCCTCCCCCAAAAGCCCCCCAAACCCATGGGGACGATGAGGGGGGACATGAGGGGGGGGGTCCCCAACATTGGGGGGGTGATGATGTGGGGGGGGTCCCCAAATTTGGGCTGTGACATCATTGGGGTGACCCTATAGAGCTGAATGTCCCCAATTATGGGGGGGGGGACACCATGGGGGTGTCCCTATAGGGTTGCCCCCCAACTATGGGGTGTGACACCGATGGGGGGGGGGGGTGACAACATGGGGGTGTCCCCAATTTTGGGGGGTGACACCAATGGGGGGTGACACCAATGGGGTTGTCCCCATAAGGTTGTATGTCCCCAACTTTGGGGTGTCCCCAAACCCCCCCCCCCCCACCCCCCCCAGTCCTCCAGCTGATCTCGGTGTCCCGGGGGGGCACTGGGGGGGGGGGCAACATCACGGGTACTTGGGTGCTGCTGAAGGATGATCCCCTGATTGTCCCCGTTGTCCCCTCTGGTGGTGGCACGATGGGGACGGAGGCGGGGGGCTGCGGGCAGAGCTGGGGGACAGAGGGACAAGGGGGGACAGGGGGACAATGGGGGACGGGGGACAAAGGGGGGGACAATGGGGGGACAATAGGGATGGGGGGGGCCTGGGGGAATAAATGGGGGTGACAGAGGGACAAGGGGGACCAGCGGGACAAAGGGGGGACAGGTGGACAATTGGGGGAAGACAGGGGGGAACAAGGGGGGTGGGACAGGAGGACTGGGACGGAGGACAAGGGGGGGCCAGGGGGGGACCAGGGGGATGGGGGGGTGGGCGGGTGGGAATATGGGGGGGACCGAGGGACCATGGGGGACAGGGGGAACAGGGGGGGACACGGGGGGACAAAAGGGGGAGGGGGGGACAGAGGGATGAATGGGGGACAGGGGAGGACGAGGAACAAAGGGGGGGACAGAGGGGGATACGGGGGGGAAGACAGGGTGGGACAAGGGGGGGACAGTGAGGGACAAGGGGGACAGCGGGGACAATAGTGGGGGATGGGGGGGGACCCATAGCGGATGATGGGGGACAGGGGAGGACAGAGGGGACGAGTGGGGGGCAAGGGGACAATGGGGCGACAGAGGGACAAAAGGGGGAGCAGGGGGCGACAGGGGACAATGAGGGATGGGGGGCGGCGGTGGGGGAACATTTGGGGGACCAGAGGGGACAATGGGGACCGGCGGACAATGGGTGTTGGGGGGGGGACCCAGAGGAACGAGGGGGTCCTGGGGAGACAGAAGGGAACAAGGGGGGCCAGGGAGGACAATGGGGAAGGGACAGGGGGGACAAGGGGGGGAACATGGGGGACAACGGGGGGGGGAAAGGGGGACATGGGGGGACACAAGGACATGGGGACACAGCACCCACACACGGGGACACCGGGACACGGGGGGACAGGGGGACATGGGGGGGACAGGGGGGACAATGGGGGACGAGGGGGGGACAGGGGACACGTAGTGAGGGTGACACCCAATGACAGTGAGACCCCCCACCCATCCCCCCCTCCTCCAGCACCCCCCCGTTCCCACCAAAATTCACCCTCTATTGCCCCCATCACCCCCCCCCACCCCCTATTTCCCCCCATCCGCCACCCCATCCCACCCCCATCCCAACCCCATTGCCCCCGATCCCCCCCCAATACCCCGTTACCCCCCTCAATCCCCCTCCATCACCCCTGTTGATTTGCCCTCCTACGTCATGCTCCCTCTCCCCCCCCAACCCTATCCCCCCCACGACCCCCCCATCCCCACCTCTTCCAACAGCCCCCCATTCCCCCCATCAGCCCCTATTCACCCCCCATCCCCCCTTATTGCCCCTATCACCCCTTATTGCCCCCTATTGTCCCGTCCATCACCTCTTATTGCACCCCCATCCCCCCCCACGGGCGCGTCGCCCAGCCCCACCTCCTCCAGCCGCCCCCTATCCCCCCCACTTCCCCCCCCTAGTCTGAATAGCCCCCTCCGTCCCCCCTAATTCCCCCCGATCACCCTCTATTGCCCACCCTTCCCTCCTATTCCCCACCATCAGCCCCTTATTGCCCCCTATTTCCCCCCTCCACCCCTATTTGCCCCTATTCCCCCCCATCACCCCATACTGCCCCCCCCTTTGCCCCCCCAGCCCCACCTCCTCCAGGCAGCCCCTATTCCCCCCCCATCCCCCCGTCCCCCTCTTCCCCCCATCACCCTCTATTGCCCCCCACTCCCTCCTATTCCCCCCATCACCCCTATTGCCCCCTCATTCCCCCCAATCCCCCCCCTATTGCCCCCCATTCCCCCCCATCTACCCCTTACTGCCCCCCTTGCCCCCCCCACCCCAGCCTCCTCCAGCAATAGCCCCTCCACGTCTCCCTCAGGCATGGCCCTTCGCCTCCGTCCTCTCTGATGGCAGCCCCTATCAGTTCCTCTTGCAGGCACCCGAGCAAGCAAGCGCCGCCAGCTGCGGCCGTGCCTCAGCTCACCGCTTGGGGGGCAACGAGTCCGGCCCCATTGAATTGAAAGCGGCTGGAGGCTTCGGGTGGGATGGGGGGGTGGGGGGGGGAGGGGGGTGGTCTGGGGGCAACGCAGCCGGGGGGGGCACGCTCGGGGACCCAGATGGGGACAGGATAGTAGGCAGCCGTATGGCACCGCTGGGCCACCCAAGAACCAGATGATCAACCAGTGGCCGTACAATGGGTTCCAATAGCACCCAATGGAACCCAATGGCACCCAGTGGCACCCAATGATCATACCAAATGGGAATCCAGACATCGTCACCACCTTGGACACCCAATGAAACCACAAAAGGCACCCATTGGGCACCCAACTGCAAGACCCAATGATCACCCCAATCGGCAACCCCAAAAATGGAAACCCAAATGAACCCAATGGAATCCAGTGGCACCCAATGATCACCCAATGCTATCCAATGATCAACCAAGGGCACCCAATGGCACCCAATGATCAACCAGTGGCACCCAATGGAACCCAATAGCAACCAATGGAACCCAACGGCAACCAATGGCACCCAATGATCAACCAATGGAATCCAATAGCACCCAATGGAACCCAACCGCACCCAATGGCACCCAATGGAATCCAATAGAACCCAATGGCACCCAATGATCAACCGATGGCACCCAATGATCACCCAATGACACTCAATGGAATCCAATGGCACCCAATGGAATCCAATGGAACCCAGTGGCACCCAGTGGCACCCAATGATCACCCAATGGAATCCAATAGCACCCAATGATTACCCAATGATCAACCAATGGCACCCAGGAGCAGCCAATGATCACCCAATGACACCCAACAATCGCCCAATGGCACCCAATGGAATCCAACAGCACCCAGTGGTACCCAAAAATCACCCAATGGCACCCAATGATCAACCAATGGAACCCAACAGCACCCAATGATCAACCAATGGCACCCAATGGAACCCAACGGCATCCAGTGACACCCAAACATCGCCCAATGACACCCAATGGAATCCAATAGCACCCAATGGAACCCAACGGCATCCAGTGACACCCAAACATCGCCCAATGACACCCAATGGAATCCAATAGCACCCAATGGAACCCAACGGCACCCAATGATCAACCAATGGCACCCAATGGAACCCAATGACACCCAATGATCAACCGATGGCACCCAATGGAACCCAATGACACCCAATGGAACCCAATGATCAACCAGTGGCACCCAATGGAGTCCAATAGCACCCAATGGCACCCAACGGCACCCAATGGAACCCAACAGCACCCAATGATCAACCAATGGAATCCAATAGCACCCAATTACACCCAACAGCACCCAATGATCAACCAGTGGCACCCAATGGAACCCAACGGCATCCAGTGGCACCCAATGAAGTCCAATAGCACCCAATGGCACCCAATGATCAACCAGTAGCACCCAATGGAGTCCAACAGCACCCAATGGCACCCAATAGCACCCAATGGAACCCAATGGCACCCAATGGCACCCAATGGAACCCAATGGCACCCAATGGCACCCAATGGAACCCAGTGGCACCCAATGATCAACCAATGGCACCCAATGATCAACCAATGGCACCCATGATCAACCAATGGCACCCAATGGAGTCCAATAGTACCCAATGGCACCCAATGACACCCAACGACACCCAATGATCAACCAAAGGAACCCAACAGCACCCAATGATCAACCAATGGCACCCAATGGAACCCAGCGGCACCCAAAGATCAACCAATGACACCTAATGGAACCCAATGCCACCCAATGGAACCCAGTGGCACCCAATGATCACTCAATGACACCCAATGGAATCCAGTGGCACCCAAAGGAACCCAACGGCACCCAATGATCAACCAATGGCACCCAATGATCAACCAATGGCACTGGGGGGACACCCACCGGAGTCCAAATACGGCACCCAACCGGAGTCCACTATCACCCAACGAGTTTTGACACAATGGCACGCCCATATGGAATCGAAAGCACCCAGTGGAACCCAACGGCACCCAATGATCAACTAATGGCATCCAATAGCATCCAATGGCACCCAATGATCAACCAATGGCACCCAATGGAGTCCAATAGCACCCAGTGGAACCCAACGATCAACCAATGGCACCCAGTAGCACCCAATGATCACCCAATGACACCCAACGATCGCTCAATGGAATCCAATAGCACCCAATGGCACCCAAAAATCACCCAATGGCACCCAATGGAATCCAATAGCACCCAATGGAACCCAATGGCACCCAATGATCAACCAATGGCACCCAATGATCAACCAATGGCACCCAATGGAACCCAGTGGCACCCAATAATCAACCAATGGAATCCAATGATCAACCAATGGCACCCAATGGAATCCAATAGCACCCAATGATCACCCAGTGAAACCTAACGGCACCCAATGATCAACTAATGGCACCCAGGAGCACCCAATGATCACCCAATGACACCCAATGGAATCCAATGGCACTCAATGGCACCCAATGATCAACCAGTGGCACCCAACGGAATCCAACGGCACCCAATGGAACCCAACAGCACCCAATGGAGTCCAACAGCACCCAATGGAGTCCAATAGCACCCAAAGATCAACTAATCACACCCAGTAGAATCTAATAGCACCCAGTGGTACACAATGACACCCAATAATCACCCAACACCCAATGATCACCCAACGGCACCCAATGGAACCCAACGGCACCCAATGGAACCCAACGGCACCCAATGGAACCCAATGGAATCCAATAGGCACCAAATGACCACCCAAGTGGACATCCCACTGGCACCCAATGCACCCCGGCACCCAATGACCCCAATGCACCCAACGACGCCAACATCACCCAAGAAATGGAATCCAATAGCACCCAGTGACACCCAATGGCACCCAATGGCACCCAATGGAATCCAATAGCACCCAGTGACACCCAGTGACACCCAATGGCACCCAATGGAATACAATAGCACCCCATGGCACCCAATAGAATCCAATAGCACCCAGTGACACCAATGGCACCCAATGGAACCCAATGGAATCCAATAGCACCCAATGGCACCCAATGGAATCCAATAGCACCCAGTGACACCCAGTGACACCCAATGGCACCCAATGGAATACAATAGCACCCCATGGCACCCAATGGAATCCAATAGCACCCAGTGACACCCAGTGACACCCAATGGCACCCAATGGAACCAATAGCACCCAGTGACACCCAGTGACACCCAATAGCACCCAAGGGAACCAATAGCACCCAGTGACACCCAGTGACACCCAATAGCACCCAATGGAATCCAATAGCACCCAGTGACACCCAATGGCCCCAGGAACCAATGACTCGTGACACCCAAGGACCCAATGGAATCCAGTAGCACCCCGTGACAAACCCAATGGCACCCAATGGGAATCCATACACCCCGTGAACCCGTGACCCCAAGGCACCCAAGGAAAACCAATAGCACCCCCAATGGCCCCCAATAACCCGCACCCAGTGCCCCCAGTAACCCAATGGCACCAATGGAATCCAATAGCACCCAGTGACACCCAGTGACACCCAATAGCACCCAAGGGAACCAATAGCACCCAGTGACACCCAGTGACACCCAATAGCACCCAATGGAATACAATAGCACCCAGTGACACCCAATGGCACCCAATGGAATCCAATAGCACTCAGTGACACCCAGTGACACCCTATGGAATCCAGTAGCACCCAGTGACACCCAATGGCACCCAATGGAATCCAATAGCACCCAGTGACACCCAGTGACACCCAATGGCACCCAATGGAATCCAATAGCACCCAGTGACACCCAGTGACACCCAATAGCACCCAGTGACACCCAATGGCACCCAACGGAACCCCATGGCACCCAATGGAATCCAATAGCACCCCATGGCACCCAATGGAATCCAATAGCACCCAATGGCACCCAGTGACACCCAATGGCACCCAATGGAATCCAATAGCCCCAGGACAACCCAATGGCACCCAATGGCACCCAATGGCACCCAACGGCACGCAATGGAACAAATGACACCCAACGACATCCCATGGCACCCAATGATCAACCAACGGCACCCAGGAGCACCCAATGATCAACCAACGGCACCCAGGAGCACACCATGGCACCCAATGGCACGCAACAGCACCCAGTGACACCCAACGGCACCCAGTGACACCCAACGGCACCCACCCCATCTCCAGGCTCCAGCAGCTGCAGGACGTTGCTGGGAACGGTTGGCGGCGCTGCTGGCGGCTGCGGGGGGGGCACCCTTGGGTGGGGGGGGCGTTTGGGTGCTGCTTTGGAAACCAGCGCCCGGTCCTGGAAGGGAAAAGACAAGGAAAAAATTCACAGCTCCCCCCCCCCCCAGACCCACATGGGGACAACGGGACACCCCCCAAAAACCCTCTGGAGGACTCAAGACCCCCCCCAAGATGCCTCTGGAGGACTCCGGGACCCCCAGACCCACACGAGGACCCCAGGACCCCCCCCCCCCAAGACCCCCTCGGAGGACTCCAGACCCCACCAGGACCCCTCTGGAGGACTCCAGACCCCCAGACCCACATGACAACTCCAGGAACCCCCCCCCAAGAATCCAGGACCCTCCCCAAGACCCACCTGGAGGACTCCAGGACCCCAGACCCACACGGGGACCCCAGGACCCCCCCAAGACCCCTCTGGAGGACTCCAGACACCCAGACTCACATGACAACCCCAGGACCCCCCCCAAGAATCCAGGACCCTCTCCAAGACCCACCTGGAGGACTCCAGACCCCCCCAGACCCAGATGGGGACCCCAGGAGCCCCCCCAAAAAACCCCTGGAGAACTCCAGACCTACCTGGGGACCCCCAGGACCCCTCCAAAACACCTCTGGAGAACTCCAGGACCCCCAGACCCATATCAGGACCCCTAAAACCCCTCTGTCACAGCACCGACCCCCTGGAGGCCCAGACCCCACAACCCACTGGGACCCTGGACCCCCCCCCAAAACCCCTCTGGAGAACCCCCCCCACTCCAATCCACATAGGACCCAAGCACCCCCCAAGCCCCCTCTGGGGCTCCAGACCCCACCAGGACCCCTCTGGAGGACTCCAGACCCCCAGAGTCACATGGGGACCCCAGGACCCCCCCCCAAAGACACCCCTGGAGGACTCCAGCCCCCCCAGACCCACACGGGGACCCCGGACCCCCCCAAGACCCCTCTGGAGGACTCCAGACCCCCAGACTCACGTGACAACCCCAGGACCCTCCCCAAGAATCCAAGACCCTCCCCAAGACCCTTCTGGAGGACTCCAGGACTCCCAGACCCAGATGGGGACCCCAGGACCCCCCCCAAAAAACCCTGGAACCCAACCCCCCCGATCCACGTGAAGACCCCCAGGACCCCCCCAAGACACCTCTGGAAGACTCCAGGACCCCCAGACCCACATGAGGACCCCTAAAACCCCTCGCTGACAGCACCAGACCCTCCTGGAGGACTGCAGGCCCCACAGACCCACATGAGGACCCCCTGGACCCCCACCAAAACCCCTCTGGAGGACTCCAGACACCCCCCAGACCCACATGGGGACCCCAGGACTCCCCCAAGACCCTTCTGGAGGACTCCAGACCACCCAGACCCACATGAGGACCCTCTGGACCCCCACCAAAACCTCTCTGCAGGACTCCAGACCACCTCAGGACCCACATAGGGACCCCCAGGACCCCCTCAGAACACCCCAGACCTTCCTGGAGGACTCAAGACCCCCCCCAGACTCACATAGGGACCCCAGGACTCCCCCAAGACCCCACTGGAGGACTCCAGACCACCCCAGGACCCACAGAGGGACCCTCTGGACCCCCCAAAACTCCTCTGGGCCACCGCCAGACCCTCCTGGAGGACTCCAAAGCCCCCAAGACCCACATGGAGACCCCAGGATCCCCCCAAGACCCTTCTGGAGGACTCCAGACCCCCCCAGACCCCCAAACCCTGGAGGACTCCAGACCACTCAGACCCACATGGGGACCCTCTGGGCCACCCCCAGCCCCTCCTGGAGGACTCCAGACCCCCAAATTGCAGACGCACCGTTGGGTTTTTTGGGGGGGGGAAGATGGTGGGGACGGCGTCGGGCGCGGTACAAACCCCCCCGGTACCCGAAGCAGTGGGCTCAAAAATGGTCCTCAGAGGTGCTGGGGCGGGGGGGGAGCCATGTCCTGCGCTTGACCAGCCCAGCTTCAGGCGGGCCGATCCTGCGGGGGAACCTACGGGGGGGGGGAGAAACGGGGTGGGGGGGGTTTGGGGGGAGGGGGGGGATGGGGGGGGACAGGGGGAGGGGGGGCCTTATGGGGGAGAATAGGGGCCGGAGGGAGGGGAGGCTCTGTGGGGGGGAATGGGGGAAGGGGGAAATGGGGTTGGGGGGGTCGGGGGGTGGAATGGGGGTCTGGGGGGGGGGAAGGGGGGAAATGGGGAGAGGGGGGGGTTGGGGGTGGAAGGGGGGTGGGGGGGGGGGGGGGTGGGGGGGGGGGTCTGGGGGGGAATGGGGGGGGAGGGGGGGGACTGGGGTGGGGGGGCGGGGGGGAAAAATGGGGGGGGGGGGGGGGGCCCGGTGGGGGGGGGGGGGGGAAAGGGAGGGGGGGGGGGGCTGTGGGTGGAAAGGGGGGAGGTGGGGGGGGGGGATAGGGGGTGAGGGGGGGCTCAGGGGGGAGAAGGGGCCTGGGGAGAGGGAAAGGGGGAGGGGAGGATCTGTGGGGGGAATGGGGGGCTGCGGGGGGAGAAATGGGGGTTGGGGGGGGCTGGGGGGTGCAATGGGGGGGGGGGAGGGGACAGGGGGTTGAGGGGGGCTCTATGGGGGGAGTAGGGGCCTGGGGGAGGGGAGGCTCTGTGGGGGGAATGGGGGCAGGAGGAGGGGAAAAGGGGGGGGGGGGGGGTCCCTGGGGATGGAATGGGGGGGGGATGGGGGGGGACAGGGGCGGGGGGGGGCCAGGGGAAAAGGGGGGGGGGGGGGGGAAAGGGGAGGGGGGAGTCTATGGGGTGGAATGGGGGATGGGGGGGGGGGAGAAATGGGGGGTTGGGGGGGGGTCTGTGAGGGGAATGGGGGCTGCCGGGGGGAGAAATGGGGTGAGGGGGATGTGCGGGGGGGAAAGGGGGCTGGGGGGGGAGAAAGGGGTGGGGGGGGGGCTCTGTGGGGCGGAATGGGGGGTGAGGGGGAGAGAAGGGGGGAAATGTGGGGGGAGATCTGTAGGGTGAATGGGGGGGTCAGGGGGAGAAATTGGGGGTGGGGGGGGTCTGTGGGGTGGAAGGGGGGAGGGGGGTTTTAAAAGGGGGTTGGGGGTGAGGGAGGTCTGTGGGGCCAGAAATGGGGGCATGGGAGAGGGGGGAAAGGGAAGGGGGGGGTCTGTGAGGGGAATGGGGGGCTGGGGGGAAAGAAATGGGGTGGGGGGGGGTTTGGGGCGAATGGGGGCGGAAAGGGGGGAAAGAAAGAGGGGGAAATGGGGTAGGGGGGGGGGGACGTGGGGTGGAATGGGGGGGGCTGGGGGGACTGGGGTGGGGGGGGTTATGGGGGAGAATGGGGCCTGGGGGGGGTTTGTGGGGTGGAATTGGGGGGTTTGGGGGGGGGGGAAAGAAAAAATGGGGGAGGGGGGTCTGTGGGTGGATGGGGGGGGTGGGGGGGGGAAGGGGTGAGGGGGGTCTGTGGGGGAAAATAGGGGCCTGGGGGGGGGGGGCTCGTGGGGGGGGAATGGGGGGATGGAGGAGAGGGAAAGGGAAGGGGGGGGGTTTGGGGTGGAAGGGGGGGTGGGGGGGGACCTGGGGGAGGGGGGCTCTATGGGGGGAGATAGGGGCCGGGGGGGTTGTGGGGTTGGAATGGGGGTTTGGGGGGGAAAATGGGGTTGAGGGGGGTCTGGGGGGGGAATGGGGGCATGAGGGGGGGAAAGGGGAGGGGGGGTCTTGGGGTAATGGGGGGCTTAGGGGGTTAATAGAATGGGGTGTGGGGGGTCTGTGGGGTGGAGTGGGGGACGGGTGGGGAAATGGGTGAGGGGGGCCTCTGTGGGGGAGAATGGGGCCTGGGGGGGGAAGGTGGGGGGTGGGGGTTGGCAATGGGATGGGGGGGGGGTTCTGTAGGGTGGTGGGGGGTGCGGGGGGGGCCCGAATTTGGGTCCGGGGGGGGGAACACAGGGCCCTTCCCGCCTCTCTGAGCACCACAGAAGCCCCTAACCTCCCCCCCCCAAATTTAAAACGCCTCCCCCCCCCCCCCAATTAAGACACCCACTTGTAGAAGCTGAGGCGCCGCTCGGAGCCCCGCGGTTGCCCCGCCGCGTTGGAGCAGTGCGGGGCACGGCACGACTTCGGCATGGCCGCCTCCTTCTCGCGGCGCAGAGTGATGACGTCAGAGGTGGGCGCGGGGCTGCGCGTCGCTATAGCAACGGTGAGTGCGCATGCGCACTGAGGTGTCGTTGCTATGGAGACGGTTTCGCGCATGCTCTGTGCCACGGGGCCGGTTTCGCGCATGCGCGGCGAGTGCGGGCGCGCTGTCGCTATGGCAACGCGGCCTAGACCCCGTGAGAGGGGAGGGGGAGAGGGGAGGGGGGGGGGGGAGGAAGGGGGGGGGGGGAGGGGAGGGGGGGGAGGGGGGGGGAGGGGAGGGGGGAAGGGAAGGGAAGGGAAGGGAAGGGAAAGGGAAGGGAAAGGAAGGGAAGGGAAGGGAAGGGAAGGGAAGGGAAGGGAAGGGAAGGGAAGGGAAGGGAAGGGAAGGGAGGGGAGGGGGGGAGGGGAGGGGGGGGGGGGAAGGGAAGGGGAGGGAAGGGGGGGGAAGGAAGGGAAGGGAAGGGAAGGAAGGGAAGGGGAAGGGAAGGGAAGGGAAGGGAAGGGAAGGGAAGGGAAAAAAAAAAGGGAAGGGAAAAGGGAAGGGGAAGGGAAGGGAAGGGAAAGGGAAAGGGAAGGGAAGGGAAGGGGAGGGAGGGGAAAGGGGAAAGGAAGGGAAGGGAAGGGAAGGGGAAAGGGGGGAAGGGGAGGGGGGGAGGGGGGGGAAGGGGGGGGAGGGGAGGGGGA